>CAUYQG010134005.1:0-36656 GCA_963574415.1 Tarsius wallacei | reverse complement strand
GTGGCCGGGAGCAGCCACTGCACTCCAGTCTGGGTGACAGAGTGAGACTCCAACTCAAAAAAAAAAAAAAAAAGTCAAAAAACAGTAGATGCTGACGCAGATGCAATGAAAAGGGAACGCTTATACACTGTTGGTGGGAGTGTAAATTAGCACAATCTCTATAGAAATTATTATGGAGGTTTCTCAAATAACTAAAAGCAGATCTACCATCTGATCCAGCAATCCTACTACTTCATATTTATCCAAAAGGACAGATGTTATTCTACAAAAAAAAAAAAAAAAAAGATACCTAAACAGCACAGTTCACAACTCCAAAGATGTGGAATCAACCTATACTCAACCACCGATCACTGAATAATGAAAATGAGATCGTGTGTGTGTGTGTGTGTAGATACACATGCCATGGAATATTATACAGTTATTAAAAAGAATAAAATAATGTTTTTTGCAGTAGTGTGGGTGAAATTGGAGATCATTACTCCAAGTAATGTCACACAGTAATGGAAAAATAAATATCATCTGTTCTCACTTATAAATGGGGGCTAAGCTATGAGTCTGCAAGGCCATATAGAATGGTATAATGGATATTGGAAATCAGAAGGGGAAGGGTGGGAAGAAATGAAGGATGGAAAATCACCTATCAGGTACAATTCATATTAACACTCTAGACAAGTACTTTTAAAGCCCAGACTTCTTCACTACTACACAGTACATCCATGTAACCAAAAGCCACTTATACCACTAAAGCTTTTAAAATAAAAATTTTAGCCACAGCAATAAAATAAATTAGAGATATCCAAATAGGAAAAGATAGCTAAAGTATTCCACTTTGCAGATGATATTATGCTATACCTAGAAAACCCTAGAGAGTCTGTCAAAAACCTCCTACCAATTTGCCATTGTCTTACTAAGCTATGGTCTGGCCATGTGTTCTTTGAGTTATGGTCAAGCCATGTTTTCCTAAGCTTTGGCCTCCTCCCTTACCTTGAGGAGGTGAATCTCCTCTCTCTTTTTTCCAATTTACTTTCTAAGTAAACTATATTTTTTAATCTAAAAAAAAAAAACAAACCTCCTAGTACTGATAAATGACTTCAGTCAAGGCTCGGGATATGAAATCAGTGTGCAAAAATCACTTGTATTCCTATAGACCAACAACAAGCAGGCTGAGAACTAAATCAAAAATACAATCCCATTCACAGTAGTCATAAATAAAATAAAATAAGATAAAATACCTCAGTATTCATCTAACCAAAGGAGTGAAAGATCTTTACAATGAGAACCACAAACCTCTGCTCAAAGAAATCAAGAGTGACACAAACAAATGGAAGAACATCCCATGCTCATGGTTTGGAAGAACTAATCTTGTCAAGATATCTATTCTACCCATGGCAATCTACAGATTCTATGGAATCCCTATCAAATTATCAGCAGCATTTTTCACAGACCTAGAAAAGACAATACAGAGATTCATATGGAAGCAAAAAAGAGCCTGAATAGCTAAAGCAATCCTCAGCTAAAAAACAACAAAACCAGTAGCATCACACTCCCAGACTTTAAACATTGCTACATCGCTATAGTAACCAAGACAACATGGTACTGGGGCAGAAAATAGACACATAGAACAATGGAACAGGACAGAGAATCAAATGTAAAACCACAGACCTTCAACAAAGTTATCTTTGATAAAGCCAACAAAAACAAACATTGAGGAAAGGAAACCATATTTAGCAAATGGTGCTGGGAAAACTGGTTAACCATATGCAGTAGAATGAAACTGGACTTCTGCATATCACCATATAGAAAAATTAACTCAAAATGGATCATGGACTAAATGTGAAACCCCAAACTATAAGAATCTTTGAAGATTACATAGGGAACACTATTCTGGACATCAGAGTAGGCAATGAACTCATGGCCAAGTCCTCAAAAGCAAATGCAGCTAAAACTAAACTACACAGATGAGATTTTATCAAGTTAAAAGTTTTTGCGCAGCAAAAGAAACCACCCCAAGAGTAAAAAGATAACCCACAGAATGGGATGAAGTATTTAAGCTACACATCTAATAAAGGCCTAACATCCAGTATCTATAAAGAACTCAAAGTAATTGACAAGAAAAGACTGAATAACCCCATTAAAAAGCAGGCAAAGTATATGAACAAACACTTCAAAGGAAGACATACAAGCAGCCAACAAACACATGAAAAATGCTCAGCATCACTAATCCTCAGGGAAATGCAAGTAAAAACTACAATGAAAAACCACCTAACATCAATAAGAATGGCTATCATTAATAGGTCAAAAAACAACAGGTGCTGGCGAGGCTATGGAGAAAAGGGATGTTTCGACACTGTTAGTAAGAGTGCAAGCTAGATCAACCATTGTGGAAAATGGTGTAGTGATTTCTCAAAGAAGTGAAAATAGAGCTACCATTCGACCCAGCAATCCCACTCCTGGGAATATACCCAAAGGAATACAAATTGCTGTATAAAAAGACACCTACATGTGTATGTTTATTGCAGAACTACCCACAATAGCAAAAACATGGAACCAACCGAGATGCCCATCTAAGGTGGACTGGATAAAGAAAATGTGGTGCTTACACATGATGGAATACATGAAGACATAAAGAAGGGCAAAATCATGTCCTTTGCAGCAGCATAGATGCACAGAAACAAAAATCAAAATACTTCTTGTTCTCACTCCTAAGTGGGCACTAAATATTGGGCACATAGGCACAAAGATGGGAACAACAGTCTCTAGACATTGCCGTAGAAGAAGGATAGGAAGGAGGTATAAGGGACACCAAATTACCTACTGGTTATCATCCCCACCACTGGGCAAGAGGAAGGTCTTGTCAGAAGTCCAACCTCCACAAAATATACTTATGTTACAAATCCTCATGTGTACTCCACAATTCTAAAATAAAAAGAATTTTTTAAAATAATAAAGATATATTACAAGAAGGGAATAATTTAATGCTAATTAATTTGACAACTCATATGAAATGGACAATTACATGCAAAAACAAAACAGAACAAATTTGACACACAAAAAAGTGGAAGACCCTAAAAAAATTCCTGTATTAATTAAATAAATTGAATTCATCATTAAA
Organism: Tarsius wallacei; assembly: GCA_963574415.1. NCBI lineage: Eukaryota > Metazoa > Chordata > Mammalia > Primates > Tarsiidae > Tarsius > Tarsius wallacei. The sequence goes on along the minus strand of CAUYQG010134005.1, from coordinate 33,544 downwards.
AATCTTTCTACAAATATAATTCTAGGCTCAGATGCTTCACTGATGAATATCAAACATTTAAGGAACAAATAACCCAATATTATACAATCCTTTCCAGTAAACACAGGAGGAAGAACTGTTTCAATACTTGTTTTACAAAGTCAGCATAGACATATTATGAAAATTTGACAAATTATTACCAAAAAAATAGTGACCAATATTTCTAATGAAGACAGATACAAAACTCCTTTACAACTATCAGCAAATTAAATCTAACAATCTATAAAAAGTATGCCACATTGTCCCCAAGTTGGGTTTATCTAAAAAATGCAAGAATGGTTTAGTGTTAAAACATCAGTCTTTGTAATTCTCCACATTAACAAAATACAAGATCTTAAAAAAAAAAAAAAGAACATCTCTGTACAATCAGGGAGAAAATATTTAACAAATTGATATGCATTCATGATTTTTAAAAATCTCAGCTAACTAGAAGTTGCAAATAATTTCCTTTATATGATAAAGACCATCTACAAAAACATGAAGCTAATATATTTAGTGGTAAAATGTTAAATCTTTGTTTTCCCTCAAGTTTCAAAACAAGGCTAGGATGTCCATTGTCACCACTTCCACTCAACATTGTATAGGAGTTCAGAGCTTGTGCAATAAGAAAAACAAAAATACATAAGTATTATACAAAGAAGGAAACTCTCCGTCCTCAGATAGCATGATTTTATACCTAGAAAGCCCTTTGAGATCTAATTAGTTGTAGTAAGCTTTATTAATAAATTTAGCTAAATTTCAGAACACAATGTATATATATAATAGCAACAATTAACTTTAAGTGGAATTTTTAAAAATCCATACCATTTACAAGAGCAGAAACATGAAATGATGACTGAGTGTGGTGGATCATGCCTATACTCCCAACCAACACTTTAGAAGGTCAAAGCAGGAGGATTGTTTGAGCCCTGGAGTTTAAGACCAGCCTAGACAACATAGCAAGACCTGTTTCTACAACAAAATAAAAAATTAGCCAGGTTTGGTGGTACAGACCTGTAGCCCCAGTTACTGGGAAGACTGAGACAGAAGGATCACTTGAGCCATGATCATGCCACTGCACTCCACCTTGGGTGACAGAGCGAAACTCTTACTTTAAAATGAACAAACAGAACAAACAAACGAACAAAAAAACAGCAAATCCCTGGCATCTAGGCAGCAGAGGTCAGGAACTACTAAACATTCTAAAATTCACAGAAAGTACTCTAAACTTGACTTGTCTGATTCAAAATGTCAATACGTCAAGGTTGAGAACCCCTGATCTATCTAGCATTAGACGTAAAAAAAATCTCTACACAGCAAACCTGTAAGATCCAATTGAGAAAAAACTTGAAAAGTTCTACAAGTTTATGGAGTGTTATGATGCATATTCTCTCTAAATTTATTTGTAGATTCAGCATAATTCTTATTAAAACTTCATCAGGGTTTTGTAAAAAAAAATAGACAAATTCATTTTTTAAATGTTATAGAATCATAAAAAATCTAAAATAACTAAAAGCAATCTTGAAAAAAGGAAACAACCTTAGAGCAATTATACTACTGTATTTAAAGACTTACCATAAAGATTTGGGTAAAGTAGTATCAGACAAATAGAAATTTGATCACTTGAACAGAATAGAGAGTATAGAAATAAACTCACACATATACAGCCAATTAATTTGCAACCAAGGTCAAGTTTATTCAGTGAACAAAAAAGCTTTTTTAGCAAATGTTGCTGCATTACAGTGGATATCTGTATGGGGAAAAAAAAACACACACAAAAATAAAAAATAAATCTACTCTCATACTATACATACATATACCTAAGCATTAAACACAGAACATAAATCTTTAGAAGAATATAAAACATTATCTTTGAGAACTTTGAACTGGAAAAATTTACTGGACAGTTCACAAACAGTTCTAACCAAAAAACTTGAAAATTAATTAAATTTCATAAAAATGAAAATCTCTGCTCTCCGAAAGACACCATTGATAAAATGAATATATAAGCCACAGAATAAGGAAAAACATTTGTAACACATATGACTAAGAACTTGTACTCATGATACATACAGAACACCTACAAATCAACAGCAAAAGGATGAACATCCCAGTATTTATAATGAGTCAAAGATTTGGACACTTTACCACAGAAGATGTGTTAATGCTTTATAAACACATGAATGTCTAAATATTCAACATACTAAGGTGCCATGTTTTGGGGTAACTTACCCTGAACCCCATCAAGTATTTAACATCTTTAGTCATCAGGAATCTGCAAATTAAAAACCTAAATAAGATACGATTTCACACCCACTGGATTGACTAAAATTAAAAGGACTAGCTCCATTGACTATTTTGAAAGATACGGAGAAACTGGAAATGGCACCTCTCCCTTTGTGTATCAGGTGGAGTAGAACCTACCTGTAATCTTCAGTGATAAATAGAAGACGTGAGCCTGGCCTATTAGAATCACAACAACTGATTAAGAAGTACTACCTGATGTGAAGTACACCTCAATGAAAGTCAGCTCTAAGTCTTTGTAATTCTTCAAAAAGAAATGTTTCTTTTTTTGCATTGGTACCTAAGCTAGTAGGACATAAACCTGGAGCAATCGGTGATTACTGTCAACACCACCCTGAGAAAGCACTTAAAAAAGACGACTGCCACAGAGTTAACATGAGCCAAGAGATGGAAAGACATCGTTTTGGCACTGAATTCAGCAATACATGAGCTTGTTCTAACCGTGTCCTTGTCAGTTAGAAAAACCTAGAAACTTTTCTTCAAGCCAGTTTGAATTCCATTTTTAATTGCAAATAAAAAACAATTAAAACAGAAGTCTATCAGAGTCTATCTTTTTGCCAGTAAACAACAATAAAAATCTAGACTATATATCAGAACTCATCTGTATACTATATTCTATTTTTGATGTAAGACTTGGGGAAGGCGGTATTAACTTTTTTCTGCTTCATAAGTTAAATATTTCAAAAGTTTCTTCCAAAAGAATATGAGACAAAGTATTGCATGCAATACACATGTTAGACAGACTTTACATCTGGGAAAAAGTCAAGTTATAAAGAATGTGTCCACTTGGTTAACCACGAAGGCACCAGCAGTGCCACCAAAAATAAAAATCTATTACCTGAAGTGGTTGAGATGAAGAAGGAACGGGAATATGGTGACATATATTGCCTTTTGTTTTCAGGCAGAAAATCAAACTACAGTATAGTCAAGTTACTCTTGCCTTTGGTCGAACAAAAGTGCTGGATTTAGAAAACTCTAATTCTTTAAAAGTCTAAGAATGTCTGCAGATTCTGATATAAGGGTTACTCAAAAATGTAAGTAGAAATGATCATCAAAATATTTGCTAAAAGCATGTAATAGCTGTACCTACCATCTATCATAAAAACATTTTCAAAATGAGAATTATATTTGACATTCAGCAAATAAAATTGAAGTAGTCAATTAGTCAACTGGGATTCAAAATCCACAACTTTGAGAACCAAAATTTAATAAATAAACTAATCAATAGTGTTATCTTTGGAGTAAATTGAAAAAAATAGGGTTGATTTTTAATATTAAAATATGGCAATAGTCTTTAGATCCTTATAGATCATTCTGTAATAGTCTGGTGTTTCTTTTGTTTAAGTTCTAAAGTAGGCATACAGGCCCATCTCAGATAAGAAAAACATCATTTAATAGATTATAATATTTTAATAATAGCTGCATTTGTTGAAAGCTTACTACATATTAAGCACCATGCTCTTTAAATACATTGTCATATTCAATCTTAATAATAATCCCAAATTACAGATATTATTAAGGTCATTATACAGATAAGGAAACTAAGAATTACAAAAGTTATTTAAATACCTTGTCACAAGCTACACAGCATACAAGGGGTTTGGTCTGTCTGACTTCAGATTTTGAGTTCCTAATCAGTAGCTCATATAAAAGTCAAAATAGCTGGGTGCAATGGCTCACACCTACATTTCAACACTTTGGGAGGAGGAATAGAGTGAATTGCTTGAACCTAAGAGTTTGAGACCAGCCTGGGCAACACAGAGAGACTTTGTCTCAACAAAATTTTTTAAAAAATTAACCAAGTGTAGTGATGTACACCTATAGTCCCAACCACTTGGGATGCTCAGGCAGAAGGATTGCTTGAGCCTAAAAGGAGGAGACTGCAGTGAGCCATAATTGTGCCATTGCACTACAGCCTGGATGACAGAGTGAGACCCTGGCTTAATAAATAAATAAATAAATAAATAAAATCAAAAATAGCAACAGCAACAAAAAAAGTTTTTGAAATAAATGTAGACCTTAAGAGTGAAGTGAAAGATCACTAACTTTAGAAAATACAGAAATAAAGATATATAGGATTAAAGAAAGCCTGTTTTTCAATTTCTGTAACTGGGTTTAGCTCATTGTTAATAGATACAACTCTTAAAAATGTAATATGAATACATAAAAATCTTTAAAAAGATCAAGTGCTGATATTTTTTGCAAATCCATTAGAAAAAATAATGTTTAACTCTCACTTGAAACAATACTTCTAAAAATCTAAAAAAAAAGTCTGATATTTAAAAAATATCAACTATTGGAGATAATCTTGGGGAATATATCTACAGCCTTAGATTTAGTAAAAGATGTGAAGAAAGGGAAACCTTCTAAAATAAGATAGCACATTCAGAAGCCATAGAGGATAAAATAGACATATTTGATTGCATTATTACATTCAATAATTTTTATTGTTTTTATGTGCCCAGTGATGCTAATGCTGTTTCCATCATATGCACTGTAAACACTTTCCAATTCTATTGTTTGTCTTTTACATTTGTCTCAGTATTTTAAATATACAAAGAGCCTATCATTTAACAATAAAAAAGACAAATAACTGTAGAAGATAAAAAGCACAGATTCACAAACTCCTTCAATAGACAAATCAAAGAATATAAAATTCAAGCATCAACATAGAAAATGGTTTTGAATGTCTCTAGTAGTGAGGAAATACAAAATAAAACCATAATGAGATGATACTTTTAACTCATCAGATTGACAAAAATTAAAAGAGTGAAAACATCCTCTCCTAGCAAAGGTTCAGAAGACTTGCTGGAGAAAGACTTGCTAAAATCAGTTTGGAATGTGATCTGTCAATAACTGTTACTATTAAAAGATAAATACCCTTTGACTCCACTGCTCCATTTTTCCTAATCTCACCTATAGAAATACAAAAAACCTTTCATACACACACACACACACACACACACACACACACACACACACACCTGTGTTTTGTAGCATGAACACACTTGAATGTCCACCAATTTAAAAAATTCTAAATAAATTATGTAACATCCATGCCTTGGAATATCTTGAAATTTGAAAATATTAAAGTTATACTGTATCTACACCAGCCAACTTGAAAAGATGTTTATCATATACTGTTAATGGAAAAAAAAGTTTAAATGTAATGGACAGGAAACAATTCCATTTTAGTTAAAACAAAACCAAACCAAAAATTTAAATGCATTTTACATCTAAATAAGAACATCTTTAGAAAATACCATTTGTCTGAGTGCAAAGAAGAGGCTGAATGGAGTGAAAGGCCGTTAACACTGGTTACCACAGAGGGATGAGTCAAAAGATGGGTTAGGAAGTACAGGATCATAATTTTTTACTAATAAAATACCATGTTACTTTTGTCATTAAAATAAGTATGAAATGATCTCCATACCCCATTAAAAAGTTATATACTGGCAGAATGGATTTTACAAAACCACAACCCAAATACCTGCTGCCATCAAAAGACCCACTTAACACACAAAAACTTCCACAGACTCAAGATAAAGGGGTGGGAAAAAGTATTCCATGCAAATTGAAACCAAAACCAGTGGGAATAGCCATTTTTATATTCAATAAAACAAGCATTATATTAACAATGGTCAAAACAACACAAAGATGGTAATTATATAATGATAAAGGGATCAATCCAACAATTGAAAATAAAGAGCAATTTTAAATAAGTATGCACCTAATCAGAGCCCCAGCTTTACAAAACAACTTCTGCTAGACGTAAAAACAGAGATAACAGCAATACAATAACACTGGTAGATGTCAACAATTTACTGACAGTTATAGACAGATCACCAAGGCAGAATGTCAACAAAGAAACATTGGAATTAAATTGGATTCAAGAACAAATAGAACCAACAGACATCTACAGCACATTCCACCCCAAAACTATAGAATATACACTTTTCTCATCAGTGTATGGAACATTTTTCAAGATAGACCATATAATAGGCCACAAATCTGGTCTCAATAAATTCAAAAAGTTGAAATCATACCAAGAAATTTCTCAGACCACAAAGGAAAAAAATAAAAATTAATTCCAAGAAGAACTCATGAAACCAAATAAAAACATGGAAATTAAACAATCTGCTCCAGAATGATCCTTTGATGGAAATTTAAAAATTCTTCAAATAGCAGCAATGAAACAAACCATCAAAACTTTTGGGACACAGTCAAAGCTGTGTTCAGATGAAAATTTATAGCACTTAAGGCCTACATTAATAAGACCTAAGGATCACATATCGACAACCTAATATTACATCTCAAGGAAATAGAAAAACACAAACAAACCAAACCCAAAGCTAGCAAAGGAAAAGAAGTGATAAAAATCAGAACAGAACTTATATGAAATTGAAGTCAATAAAACAATACAAAGGATCAATTAAACAAAAAATTGTGTTTTTTTGAAAAGATAAACGAAACTGATAGATGTTTAGCTAGACTAATTAAGAAATAAAGAGAGAAGATTCAAATTAGCTAATCAGAAATGAAAATGGAGATATTACAACTGATAAATTGGAAATACAAAAGATTATTCAAGATTATTATGAGCACCTCTATATAAACAAATTAGACAATCTAAAGGAAATGGATAAATTCTTGGACACATACAACTCCTCTACCTCAAATCAGGAAGAAATAGAAACCCTGAACAGACCAATAATGAGTAGTGAGATTGAAACAGTAATTAAAAGTCTCCCAGCAAAAAAATTCCAGGATCTGACAGACTCAAAGCCAAGTTCTACCAGACTTTCAAAGAACTTGTGCCAATTTTACCAAAGCTAGTCCATAAGATTTAAGATGAGGGAATTCTCCGTAACTCATTCTACGGAGCCAGTATCACCCTGACACCAAAGTCAGGAAAAGACACAATAACAAAAGAAAACTACAGACCAATGTCCCTTATGAACATAGAAGCAAACATCTCAACAAAATATTAACAAACTGAATTTAACAGCTCATTAAAGAAAAACATCCACCACAATCAAATGGGTTTTATCCCAGGGATGCAAGGATGATTCGATATATGCAAGTTAATAAATGTGATCCATCACATTAACAGAATTAAAAACAAAAGACACATGGTCATTTCAATTATTGCAGAAAAAGCATTTGATAAAAACCAGCATCCCTTCATGATAAAACCCTCAGCAAAATAGGCATAGATGGAAAATTTCTCAAAATAACAAAAATCATATATGACAAACCCACGGCTAATGTCATCCTGAATGGAGAAAAGTTGAACACATTCCTTCTCAGAACTGGAACAAGGCAAGGATTCCCACTTTCACTACTCCTATTCAACATAGTACCCAAAGTTCTAACCAGAGCAATCAGGCAAGAGAAAGAAATAAAGGGTATCCAAATTGGGAAAGAAGAAATAGAACTGTCTCTGTATGCCAATGATATGATCTTATAACTAGAAAATCCAAGACTCCTGGACTTGATAAATGAATTCAGTAAAGTTTCAGGAAACAAAACCAACACATGCAAGTCAGTAGCACTGCTATGCACCATTAGTGACCAAGATGAGAATCAAATCAAGAACTCAATTACATTCGCAACAGCAGCCAAAAAGCTAAAATGCCTAGGAATATATTTAACCAAGGAGGTTAATGCAAGGAGATCTACAAAACACTGATGAAAGAAATTGTAGAGGACACAAACAAATGGAGAAACATCCCATGCTTATGGATTGGAACAATCAACATTGTTTAAAATGACCATATTACCCAAAGTAATCTACAGATTCAATGCAATCCCTGTCAAACTGCCAACATCATCTTTCACAGAATTAGAAAAAATGAGCCAAAAAAGAACCGAAGAGTCAAAGCAATCCTAAGCAAAAACTGATCTTTGACAAAACAAACTGGGGAAAGGACACCCTATTCAACAAATGGTGCTGGGAAAATTGGATAGCTTCATGCAGAAAAATGGAACTTGATTCCTGTCTCTAAACATATACAAAGGTTAACTCAAGATGGATTAAAGACTTAGGTGTCAGACCTGAAACCATAAAAATCCTAGAAAACCTAGGAAAAACTCTTCTGGACATTGGTCTAGGCAAAGAATGTATGGCTAAAATCCCAAAAGCAAATGCAACAAAAATAAATAAGTGGAACTTAATTAAACTAACAAGCTTCCACACAGCAGAAGAAATAGTTAACAGAGTAAACAGGCAACCTACAGAAAGGAAGAAGATATTCACAAACTATACATCTGACAAAGAACTAATATCCAGAATCTACAAAGAATCTACAAAGAACTCAAACCAACCAGCAAAAAAAAAAAAAGAAAAAGCAAACGAACCCATTAAAAAATGGGCAAACATTTGTATATCTAACCCTGAATTGTATCCCACATCTTTAAAAGAAAAAAATAAATAAATAATGAAAAAGAAATGAAATAAAAGGTCTAAAACAAAAAAATAAAAAGTGGGCAGATGAACAGACATCCCTCAAAAGAAGATACACAAATGGCCAACAAACATATCCAAAATGTTCAACACTAGTCATCATCAGAGAAATGCAAATTAAAACCACTACAAGATACCACCTTACACCAGTCAGAATGGTCATTATTAAAAAACAAATAAAAAAACAATAGATGGTACAGATGTGGTAAAAATGTAACACTTAGACACTGCTGGTAGGAGTGTAAATTAGTACAGCCTCTTTGGAAATCAGTATGGAAATTTCTCAAAGAACTAAAAGTCGATCCACCACTTGATCCAGAAATACCACTACTACGTATCTACCCAAAGGAACAGAAGTCATTATACTAAAAAGACACCTGCACTCGCATGTTCATAGCAGCACAATTCACAATTGCAAAGACACGGAATCAACATAAATGCCCATCAACCGATCAGTGGATAATGAAAATGTGGTATATATACACTATGGAATACTATTCAGCCACAAAAAGGATGAAATAATGTCTTTTGCAGCAACTTGGATGGAATTGGAGAAGATCATCCCAAGTGAACTAACTCAGAAACAGAAAACCAAATACCACATGTTCTTACTCATAAATGGGAGGTAAAATAAGAATCTGCAAAGGCATGGAGAATATACAATGGAGACTGGAGACTCAGAAGTGAGGGAAGTGGGTGAACAAAAAGAATCACCGATTAGATACAATGGGCACAGGTGGGGGTGGTGGATATACTTAAAACCCACACCTCCTTGCTACTGTTCAATGTAATCAATACACGCAAAAACTATATGTACCCCCTAAAGCTATTGAAATAAAATGTAAAACTAAAAAAAACAAAAACAAAAAGACTCAACTTAGGAATAAAATAGGAAGCTGCCCTGTTTTAACATCCTTGCACGTGTATGTGAGTTCACGTGTCTGCTTCACCCAAGGCCGGGGGGGGGTCCTTTCTGTCTGTTCTCATAACACATTTTACAGTTTCCACAATGGCACTTGCCACTTAGAATTACCACTGTGTCAGTCTGCTTGTTTTTCCTTGCTGTCACTCTAATGTAAGATCGTTGCAACTGGAATCTTGTCTCTTGTGGCAACCTCAGAGGCTGGCACAGCAATTCAGTACTAGGTACGCGACAATTTTTTAAAATAAATGAACTAAATCAAATGTATTGCTTATCAATTAAAGCCATTATTTGGACCTAAACATTTATGGAGATTAGATCTAAATTGTCAATCCCAAACTAGCCAAAATCACTGAGCTGTGTGGGTGAGGGAGTAAATGAACTAAAAGCTGTCCATTTGCAGAGAGGCCTGTCTTTATATACATAGAGAGAGAGATTTAGAGGGGACACATGCAGTTTTGTTACATGGATATATGGGGTAGTGGTGAACTCTAGGCTTTTAGTGTAACTGTCATCAAAATAGTGTACATTGTACCAAATAAGTCATTTGGCAACCCTCACCCACCTCCCACCTTTTGGAGGCCCTGGTGACTAATATTTCCCTCTGTATATCCATGTGTGCCCATTGTTTAGCTCCCACTTATAAGTGAAAATATGCAATATTGGATTTTCTAGTTCTATGTTAATCCACTTAGGATAATAGCCTCCAGTTCCATTCAGGTTGCTGCAAAAGACATGATTTCATTCTTTTTCATGGCTGCATAGTATTCCATGGTGTTTATATAAACATTTTCTTTATCCACTTATCTGCTGATGGACACTTAGAATGGTTCTATGACTTTGTTATTGTAAATAGTGCTACAATGAACATATGAGTGTGGGCGTATATTTGATTTAATGATTAGAAGCCCATCTTGATAGGGTCAAGAAGACGCTGCTCACACTCAAAGGACAACTGATGAAACTCCCTAAGGTAGCAGGCCTCTTATCTCCAAATGGAGTTGTTCCCATCTGTTAACAAGGAACAAACACGACTGCTTTTCAGTGGGTTTCCAGGTCACAAGGCAGAGTTTTCTCCCCTTTGAATGAATGTCTTACAAGCACTCTCTTTTTTTTCTTCTTCTTCTTTTTTTGAACTGGAGTCTCACTCTGTCGCCCAGACTGGAGTTCAGTGGCATGCTCACAGCACCCCAGTGTCGACCTGCTGGACTCCAGTGATTCTTTCTCCTCAGCCTTCCAAGTAGCCAGAAATATATGTGCGTGCTACCATGCCCAGCTAATTTTTTATTTGTTGTAGAGACGAAGTCTTGTGAAGTTGCCCGGGTGAGTCTCGAACCCGTGGGCTCAGGCAATCCACTCGCCTCGGCCTCCCAAAGTGCTAGGATTACAGGCTGAATCACCGATCCTGATCTTACAAGCATTCTTAATGGGCCCCTCTCTGCTTTTCTTCTCCTCCTCCAAATCAAGAGCATGTTGACATTTGTATTAACCGCAATCTTCACACAGCAAGGGTTGATATTTCCACTCATTTCCACTCTTTTTCCTAAGTGGCAAATGGCTGTCAAACTAAGTTAGAACCACTTGGTTACATGAGGGGCCTGGTTATTTGGGGACCAGAGCACATGTCTGCATTACACACACACACACACACACACACACACACACACACACACACACACACTTGTTTCTCTATGATGATCAAACAGAGCTCTATTTCCTTAATACAGATCTCTAAAAGAAGAAGGACATACTCTTATTTCTTATGGTAGTTAAAAGCCCAGCTCTGGAGTCACATAGACTCGGCTCACTGACTATCTGTGAGGAGTTGTTTTCTTCACTTCTTTAAGCCACAGTTTCCACATCTGTAAAATCCCAATGAAGATTAACATACAGACCTAATTCAGTTATTAATAGGTGGTGTGTGCAGGAAAGCATAGATCACAGTCAATGCTTTGTAAATGTTCAACATTGTTGGTGATGATGATGATGATGATGATGATGGTAGTGGTGTGATGATGGTAGTGACGATGATAGTGGTGGTGGTGATGATGACAGTGATGGTGGTGATGTTGATGTTGATGCTGGTGGTGTAAGTGGAGGCTCTGGACACCGAAGCCCCAGCAGTCATTGATTTGCTATGTGATCTTGAGCAATCCCTAGATGTCTCTAGGCCTTGGTTTCTCCCCTCCCCCCGCCCCCGCCTTTCCAGACTTCATTCTTGCTGCGTATTTCTTTCTACAGAGACATGGTAGCACAGTAATTAGACACACTTTTCAATGTTCCCAGATAAAATCTGAGGCTCAGCTCTGTGACCTTGGGTAAGGTAACCAAAGTCTAATCGCTCATCTGTAAACTAGGGACACCAAGAACATCCTGCTCATGGCTTGCCATGAGGATTAAGAGATAAACATGGGACTTGCCGTCCAGCGCGCCTGACGCAATTACTGCTTAGATTTTCAACACACCTTCACATTCACTCTCCCGTGGGACTCCTTCACCAAATGCCTAGTCTTACAACCACTCTGTAAAGTCAACATGCACACACTGTGTTCCACATTTTATAGCTGAGGAAACAGATTTGGAGAGATCGTATCACAAACCCAGTTAGTGACCGTGCAGGGATTAAAACCCAGTTCTGATAACCCGTAGATAAGTGTATATTCTGTGCTATAACTCCAAGGAGATAAGAAATTGGGGGACCAGGACCCACAAAGTACACATAAGCAACACCCTAAGTGTTATCAAAAGTGGAAATCCAGCCCAATACCGTGCCAGGCTCAGCACCCCTCAGGAGAAAATAGTCAATATTGATAATGGGATGACCAATAAGAGAAACCTGAGAGATGGACCCTGGGTGGTAAGAAACAGTCTTCTGACAGGCAAGGAAGGATTAGCTACAATACACTTTCTCAAGAGTGGACCACAGAGGGCACCGCTTTTCCCTGTTTATTCAAGTTATTCCAAAATAAGGGCAGAGGTTGCCACTGGCCAGTTTGCACATTCCATAGTACAGTGAGCCCTCACTTGACATCGTCTGTCGGTTCCTGAAATCTGCGGCTTTCAGCAAAATGTCTGCAACATAACCAATTTTCTTTTCTCATCAGCATTATACCAAAATGATTTTGAACAAAATGGCATTATTCGAGAAACTGCTGTACATCATTTTGCTGAAAGTCTTAGTTTCCAAGAACCTATCAATGATGTTATGTAAGGACTTACTGTACCATAATTTTTTAACTGGCTTCTTAATTACTTATATATATTTAATTCACTTTGTAAGGCCAGGTGTGGTGGCTCATACCTGTAATCCCAGCACTTTTGAAGGCAGAGGTGGGAGGATCACTTGAGGCCAGGAGTTCAAGACCTGCCTAGGAAACATAGCAAGACCCAACAACAACAAAAAAAATGTAAACCAATCAGGCATGGTGGCAATCCCAGCTGCTCTGGAGGGTCACTTGAGTCTAGGAGTTGGAGGTTGCAGTGAGCCATGATCATGCCACTGTGCTCTAGGCTGGGCAACAGAGCAAGACCCTGTATCTAAAAAAAGTAAAAATAATAATTTATTTTGCGATGATTTAGGGGAAAAAATAGAATATCAGACCTAAAAAAACTGTCTCTAGTCCAGCCCTCTATTTTACAGAGCAGGAATTTGATGATCAGAGTAGTGACATCACTTGAGCAAGGTCACACAGCATGACATGGGTGTGTTAGAAACCCAAGTCCAATGCTCTTTAGAGTGGTCCAAGATTCTCCTCCCTTCATCTTCTTTCTGCCATAGTTCCCACCACCCAGACACTCTGGACCATTTTCCCATTCAAACCTCTTTCCTTGTCACTCAAAGTGTCCTCAGGACCAAAACTGGACTTGTGTTTATATAATAACAATTTGTCCTAGAAGAACACATAAGATGCTTCTACGTACCAGGCAGTGTGCAGAGCACGTCTGTATATATCACCTCATTTACGCCTCACAACAACTCCTGTGTGGTAGGAAAGGTTACTCCCTGTTTATAGATGGGTAAACTGCAGATCAGAATGATTATGTTATTTTCCTAAGAACACACAGCCAGTAAGAGGTAGAATTTGAACTCAGTGCATGGTCTCCTGAGCCAAATATAAATATTCAGTTCGTAGATGTTTGGGATCACCCAGCTCTTGCTTGTTTCCTTCCATCATGGGGAGTTTGAACTGAAAGGGAGTTTCACTGAACAGACACAGAGACTAGAGGCCAGAGAGAGGTTTGCACTGCCCAGGACACAAACTGGTAGTGAGTGGCACAGTCCACCAGACTCCCCGACTTCAAAGAATGAGTTGTGCACTGTGGGACCAAGGTAAGACCGACACAGTTCTGGTGTCAGAAACCCTCCAGCTGCCTTTGTTCTCGGGGAACAGCAGGCGAGCACAGCCATTCCACAAACAGCTAGTGTCCAGCCTTGCCGTCTGCCTCCCAGGCCTGGCGCCATTCACCAGCTACACACCTGAGAGCAGAGGCAGCCAGGACAGCCACAGGGGCTCCATCCACTCCCAGTGAGGGGCTGAGCCTGCCGGCCCTTCCTTGACCTTTCCGGGGCCTCTCTTGGAGTCTATGCAGCAAGAGGAAGGTGGAAGTGAAGTCGAGACAGGCGTAGACGAGAAGAGGAGGAAACGTGGCCTGTCTGCAGCCGTGCTCTGCAGTCCACAAGAGAAAGACTCAGAGCGACAACCTGGGAAACCACACTACTCATCCACACACGTGTGCTCATAAGTGTGCATGAGAGTGCGCACTACAGCATATGTGTGTCTGTGGTGTGTATGTGTCCTGTGGGGTTGTGGGATGTACACGTAGGCATGTGTGTGCCAGACTGAATATATCTAGACACATAACCTCAAGAGAAGTGTAATGATCAGATGCAGGTATAGACATAAGTATGTATGTCTCTGGGTCTGTATGTGGACATGTGGAAATGTGTATGGATGGATGTGTGTGTGCCTGAGAGTGTGTATATATGAAGAATATGTGAAGGTACTAACTTGGATGGATTTAGAGTCTATAATACTAAGTGATCTATCACAGAAACAAAGAACTGAGTATCACATGTTCTCACTCATAAGCAGACCTTGAACAATTATCATAATACTATAAGAAAAGGACTGGCAGTAGTGGGAAACTGCCAGGGGAGGGGGGCGCACCTCATCAACAAGGGTACCTACATAACGAACATTTGTATACCTAACCCTGAATTGTACCCCACATCTTTAAAATAAAAAAAAATTTTTTTAGCCAGGCTCGGTGGCTCAGCCTGTAATCCCGCGCCTTGGAAGGGTGAGGTGAGTGGATTGCCTGAGCCCGCGGGTTCGAGACCCACCTGGACAACTTGGCGAGACCTCATCTCTACAATAAATCAAAAAATTAGCCAGGTGTGGTAGCGCGCGCCTGTAGTTCCAGCTACTCAGAAGGCTGAGGCGGAAGGATCGCCGGAGCCCAGCAGGTCGAGGCTGCCGTGGCCAGGAGCGGCCACTGCACTCCAGTCTGGGCGACGGAGTGAGACTCCAACTCAAAAAAAAAAAAATTTTTAACGAGTAGATGGATATGAAGTGTATTATTTTCATGTATGTATTTGTGGATGGATATTTGTGACTATATAAAGAGATATGTATCAGCATTTGAGTCCACATATTTACATGTGTGTATAAGCATGTGCATGCGATGTGTGCACATGTGAACACATGTGGATAAGTGAGAATCTTTAAATGTGTATTGGTATGTGAGTATATCTATACACATGTGCAAGGATACATGTGGGTGTGCACAGGTGGGGGCTTATGTAGCTGGAATGAATGTGGAACTGAACATAAACAATGTGAAAAAGTGTGTGTATATGTTTGTTGTGTGCATGCATGTGTGTTGACATTCCTTGGGCAGGAATCCCAGTGTTTTCATTATTAGGATGTGTGCTCCAGATCAGGTTATCTTTTGTTTCTTTGTCTGACAGACTGACACAGAGGCAGGCACACTGACTGATGACTTTATGTGACAACCGTCCACAAGAGTGGTCTTATTTGTAGACATCAAAGGGCAATGGACAGAGCCCTGACCGAGGAGTTTAGTCCAGGGTGTGAATTCTAGCTCTGTCACTACATAACACCTTAGAAACCCAGTCCCTCCAGGTGCCTGGCTCTAAGAATGGTGTAGGATCACACCAGGTGAAAGGTATGCAAGTCTTCTATGACTTCTACAGAACGTAAAAGATGGGCAGCTACAAAAGTAATTGGCCAAAGACTCCAACACATACACAGAAGGAAATGCCCTTCTGGGGTTTTGTTTGTCTATTTTTCTGTTTATTGTTCTCTCGTTATTCATTTGTTCTTTCTACTTCATTTACTGAGCAAAGTCCTTCATGCGCTAAATATGGCATCAGGTTCTAGGGACAGAATTCTGTTTTAGTCTTATTAGTCTAGAATTGCTCTCAGTAGCGAATAACCCCAAAGACCTCAGTCTTTAAACAACAAAGACTCGGTGGTCACTCATCTCAAGTCTGTGCAGATCCAGGGGACCTCCCGGCTGTTGTCCTCCAGGGAGCAGCTCAGTTTTGCATTTCTGTATCAGCGTGCGAGTTCACATTTGCCATGCGAGGGATGGAAACACGCAAGGGTTGAACACTGGTGTGTTCATTCAGGCTGCCATCGCAAAATACCACAAATTGGGTGGCTTAAACGACTGAAATCTGTCACTGTTCCAAGAGCAAGGTGCCATCAGAGTGGGTCTCTGTTGAGGGCTCTCTTCCTGCTTATAGACGGCTGCCTTCTGCCGTGTTCTCCCCGGGTTTCTTCTCTGGGCACACAGAGAGAGATCTCTGTTGTGTCTCCCTCTCCTTGTATGGACACCAATCGTATTGTATTATTATTAGGATGTGTGCCCCAGATCAGGTTATCTTTTGTTTCTTTGTCTGACAGACTGACACAGAGACAGGCACACCGACTGATGACTTTATGTGACAACAGTCCACAAGAGTGGTCTTATTTGTAACATCAAGGGGCAATGGACAGAGCCCTGAACGAGGAGTTTAGTCCAGGGTATGAATTCTAGCTCTGTCACTACGTAACACCTTAGAAACTCAGTCCCCCCAGGTGCCTGGTTCTAAGAATGGTGTAGGATTCACTTAACCTTTATCGCCTCCCTAAACACTCCATTTCCAAGGACAGTCACTCTGGGGGTTAGGGCGTCACCATATGAATTTGCGGGAGACACATTCAGTCTATAACACCTGGCAAGTAAGTGCTTTCTACTCAGGGGTGACATATACCACTTTCACTCGCATTTCACTGTCTAAAGGAAGTCACATGGTCCTTCTTGAAGAGAAATATAATCCTCCCGTATTTTCAGAAGTAAACTGGAACCAGACATCATGAGTAGTAGGTCTCTGCTAAGCAGTCTGTCAGACAAAGAAACAAAAGATAATCGCACCATATGATGAGTGAGATGGCAGAGATATGCACAGGACACTAGGGAACACAGAAGGTCATAATAACAACAGCAATATTAGGTAGCACCTACTGAATACATATTATGTGCGTCAGGCTTTGTGAAAGTGCTATTGTGTAATTGTGATTTTTTTCTTCTTTTTTTTTTCTAATCTGATCAGTGCCAAGCTGAGTGATTTTTCTAAAGTAGCAATCTGATCATGGTTCTCTCCATGTTAAAACCTTCCAGGAGAGAACAGTGTCAAGGAAAGACCCAAAGAATTAAGAGGTTTCAAAAAACTGCCCAACAGTACCAAAAGAAGAGAAAAGTCAAATATGAAAAGACAGTGGTTCACTAGCGTTGGCAATGGGGCATGGGGAAGAAAGGGAACGTGAGTGAACATAGGAAAAGCAATTTCAGGAACATAAAGAAAGCAAAAGACAAATAGAAACAAAGACAGTGTAGAGGCGAGTCTTCCAAAATGCTCTGCTGGGAAGAGGATGTGAGGGGCTGGTATTGGTTTGTCATGTATTGAGCACTTTCCTAAAAGCCAGGTCACCAGGGTTAGTCAATTCTGGGAATTATTTCACATACAATCGTTTTTTAAAATAGATTCAGGAGTATACACACGTTTGTTACGTGGATATAGCATTTGAGAGTGAGGTTTGCTCACAGCAGTGAACATTGTACCCAATGATAGTTTCAACCCTTACCCCTTTCCCACCCTCTCCCCTTGTGCAGTCCTCGGTGTCTATTATTTCTCTCTGTGCATCCATGTGTACCCATTTTTTCAACTCCCATTTATAAGCGAGAACATGTGGTCCTCGGTTTTCTGTTTCTTCATTAATTCGCGTAGGATATTGTCCTCTAGCTGTATCCATGTTGCTGCAAAGGACATGATTTTGTTCTTTTTAGGACTGCATAGCATTCTATAGTGTGTATGTACCACGTTTTCTTTTTCCAGTCAACCCTTGTGGGCACTTAGGTTGACTCCATGACATTGCCGTTGTGAATAGTGCTGCTACAAACATATGAGTACAGGTGTCTTTTTGATATAATGAACCCCATTTTATAGATGAGGAAACTGAGGTTCAGAGAAGCTCAATTCACCTGATCTTTTCCAGCCAACAAATGGCATACCCAGTTATCATCCCCAGGCTGCCTGACTCCAGGAGTCCTGTCCTTGGCCTAGTCCATTTGCTGAGGATGAGGGAAAAGGGAAGTGACGGGGTTCCAGGGGACCACGGACCAGTCCATGTGATCACACAATTCCACCCTGCCCTTCTGCACTGTGATTTGGTCAATAAGTAACTCAGTAGGATTTGTGCAATCCTATCACAACCTGTATCACGAGAAGACCTTGGCCATCCTTTCCTTTGGGTATTTGCAAACAAGCCCTCAAAACATAAGAAAACATCTTCCACTCAAGGAGATTAGAATCCCTTATGCCCAACCATACATATTAACGCATTGGTTTAGAAGCAGTCATTTAGTCATTAATCAGAGCCAACCGATCCTGGGATCAATTGATTGAATGAAGCAGGTATTTGAAATCATAGTAATAAAACTTAAATTCATCTACTCTTTTCCCACTTAGCTGCTGTCAACTCCTAGTTAAAACTGGCCTCATCTCTATCCTGCTTGACAAAAATGGCCTCCTAACTGGCCTCCCTCCCTCCCCTCCTCATGCCCTACCACCTTTCGCCATTGCTAGAGGGATCATTTCATTTCGTTTTAAATCTTTATTAGGAGATAGCAGTTTTCAAAAGCAACTTATACAATTCTAATTATTTTACTTTTTTAAAATATTAGATTCGGGGGTACATGTGCCTGTTTGAGATCAGATTTCTAGAGTACCCATCATGCAAATAGTAAATCTTATATCTAAGAGGTAATCTTTCAACCCTCACCCCTCACCCTTCCTCCCCGCTTCTGGAATCCCCAGTGTCTTTCATATAGAGAGATTATTTTAAACCACAAATCAGACACAGAATTCTCCTGGCCGAATCCCACAACAATGTCCTAACATTCTTACCAAATTCTGTTCCCTCTGACCAGAAAGATCTTTGCACAAATGTCTCCTTCTCATCCTTCAAGTCTCAGCTCACACCTGACTTCAGGGGGGTCCTTCCCCAACTCCCTGCCCAAAAAGTTCCCCCTTCCAGCTATTCTCTATCACATCATCATGTTCTACTATCCTCAGAGCAATAACTCAAGTTTGAAAGTTCACTTGCTTATTTGTTTGCTGCCTTGATTGCTTTTCCGTTGAGAATGGGACCTTGTCTCCCTCAATCATCTCTATATTTCTGGTGCCCAGCACATTGCTTAAATCATAGCAGCTCATCGGTATTTGTGGAAATAGTTCACCTTGGAAATTCTCTAAGCAAACCCTCATCTGTCGTCAGAATCTCCACCACAGACATCATGGTGGAGGACTTTTTGCTTGCACACCTCCAGTGACAGAGAACCTACTGCCTCCCAACTCTGAAATCTCCAGTTACCCATGGTTTTCATCCTGACCCTAGAGTCAAACTACTCACCTGACAGCCCTCCACATACCTGAGGCTGGCTCTCTCGGCCCCTCCTCAGGCCTGGCATCCTCAACCTTCTCTCCAGTTTGTGGTCCCTTCCTTGTCGGTGCTCCCTTTGTGACACATCCAGTGCACTGACTTCCATCTTGAGATGAAAGATCAAGAAATAAACACCAGCCCCCCAGGAGTGCTTGGAGCAGGGCATCAAC
This sequence comes from Tarsius wallacei, assembly GCA_963574415.1. Lineage (NCBI taxonomy): Eukaryota > Metazoa > Chordata > Mammalia > Primates > Tarsiidae > Tarsius > Tarsius wallacei. The sequence continues at coordinate 13,654 of CAUYQG010134005.1, read as the reverse complement.
CTTATTCTGGGTCCATGAATGTCAAAGCATTGTTTTGACAGCAGTCCCACCTCCACAGTTCCCTCCTATGCTAAACCTTACATAGCACTTTAATAAACAGATAAAAATAGGCTATTCTGTTTGAAGTGGAGAGGGAAATGGAAGCTCACTCTCTTGGCCAGTCTCTCAATCTCTGCCTTTTTTCAGGAAGAGCTTGGGAAAACTCCTCAGGGCCCTAAAATCCATCTCTACCCCGAAGGCCTTTCCATTTCAGCAGCCACTTATGGACAGCGCCTCCCTAAAACGTGTTTGTTATTGTTGCTGTTGTTTGAGTTGGAGTCTCGCTCTGTTGCCCAGGTTGGAGTGGCACAATTATGGCTTACTACAGCCTCAACCGTCTGGACTCAGGCAATTCTTCCACCCCAGCCTCTCGAGTAGCTGGAACTACAAGTGTGCACCACCAGCCTGGCTAATTTTTTTAAAATTTTTTTGTAGATACAAGGTCTTGTTATGTTGCCCAGGCTGGTCTCGAACTCCTGGGCTCAAGCAATTCTCTTACCTCAGCCTCTCAAGATGCTGGTATTACAGGCACCCAGCCTGAAACATGTTTTTAAGTACAGAAGTCAGCCAGGCACAGTGGCTCATGCCTGTAATCCCAGCACTTTATGGGGTGGAGGCAAGAGGGTTGCCTGAGCCCACAGGTTTGAGACCAGCCTGGGCAACTTGGCAAACCCTTGTCTCTACAATAAATCAAACTTAGCTGGGCATGGTAGCACATACCTGTGGTTCCAGCTACTTGGAAGGTTGAGACGGAAGGATCACCTGAGTCCAGCTGGTCGAGGATGCGGTGGCCATGAGCATGCCACTGCACTCCAGCCTGAGGGACAGAGTGAGAGTCCTACTCAAAAAAAAAAAAGTACAGGAGTCATGCACAAAAACCAGCTCATGTAACGTGTCCAGTGAAAAAGAAAGAACGAGTAATAAGAGTGCCCCCGCGATGCCCTTCCCTCCAATCTCCATTGTCCTGTCCTGAGTCAACCACTACAAATAAAGTGTATGCACATCTGCCAGTCTCCTTTCCTTGACTGTACACACATGAAGGTACATACACACATTTTTGTGTAAACACTGCATAATACGACTTGCTTTGTCCACTCCCCATGCCTTCACATCTCTCTCCACATCACTATGTATAGATCTACCTCATCCCTTTCTTTTCTCACTTTGTTTCCTAGGCTGGGGTACAGTGGCATGGTCATAGCTCACTGATGCCTCAAACTCCTGGGCTCAAGTGATCCCTCCTCCTCAGCCTCTCAAGTAGCTGGAACTACAGGCGCGCACAATCACACCAGGCTAATTTTTTTATTTTTGTAGAGAAAGGATCTTGTTATGTTGTCCAGGTTGGTCTCAAACTCCTGAGGTCAAGCAGTCCTCCCACCTCAGCCTCCCAAAGTGCTGGTACTACAGGCGTGAGCCACCACACATGGCCCCTATATGAGAAGCAGCTTGTTGAGGTCTATAAAAATCCCCTCAGATCATGATTAGGATGACCTTGAGCTTATAGATTAATTCGAGAAGAAATGATATCTTAACAATATTTTAGAAACATGGTATATCTCTCCATTCATATAGGTATTCCTATATGCCTTTCAGTAGAGTTTTAGAGCTGTTTTTTTTTTTAATATATATGACTCACACATTTCTTGTCAGGTTTATTCCTAGGTGTTCTGTGGGGTTGGTTTCTATCGTGGATGAGACCTTTTGCTGTTGTTGCTTTTTCTATTATATTTTCTATTTTTCTACCCAGCTTATACCAGGTCATTTCTTATCCTCTTGGGTTTAGGGGATCCAAGAGAAAGTCTATTAAATATCATCCAGATAGACAGGGTGTCACACTCCACACAGGCTCGATGAATTGAAGACTAAGAGAGGGCCGAGGAGAGAGTCTCCGAAATGCCATGAGAGTCGGTCACAGGCAGAACACAGGGTTATGAGCAGTCTTGGCATCATTTGCAGGATGAATCTCTCATGACACCCAGGAAGGCATCACAACTGTCAGGTTACGGCAGCCCAGAGCGCGACTTTCCGTTAGATCAAAGTCAGAAAGGCTGACCCGTGACAATCAGACCCACAAAAGACCAAAGTGGGGAAATCACACTGCCGAGTTGTTTCCGTTCCCAGTGGGGCTTTTCATTCTAATAACAGGACTGCTTGTGTCTGCCAGGAGGGTGCGCCCTGCCACTATCCTAATCCCAAGAAGGCCAAGCAGAAGTTGCTTTTGGCATAGCTAGCACTGGAAGAAAGGGAGGAGGACAGTCTTGAGGGAAATGTCATCCAGGCCTCAGAGAGGTCTGAGAAGCCATTCTTGCCTACTGCAGAACCCTCTTTCCAGTGACAAAAAAGTCGATGTCCCTTCAGACATGGTGACACCATCCCCTGATGATGCGAGATGACCAATTGCCAGATCCCTGCTTCTTGGACTGCCCTTTCTCATACTACAGAATGAATACCCCCGCATATGTTTATAAAATCATTCTCTAAACAAGATACAGCACAGTAACTTGGAGTTCTCCTCACTGAATTATAAGCGCACACCCGTCCTACGTTGCTGAGGTCGCCCGTGGGTTATGGGGGCCTCGCCAGATCCCTCCTTGCATACACATCCCCTTGTTGGTTTCACTCTCAGCGAGTGAGCCCATTTTCCGTATGTCCAAGTCCATGAGTGATCTGTCCCACCACCGTGCCCTGCACTGCCAGCCCTGTCCACTCCCTCCTTCCAGGGGCATCCACCCCTCGATTCGCACCTTGGGTAACCAGTTATGAGTCCACCTCACTGTCGAATAACTCAGCCCGAATTTCTCCACCTGATACTGAGTATAAAAGTGGATAAAAAAAGAAAAGGGATAGAGGTCAAGTTTTCTTTTCTTTTCTTTTTGAGACAAGGTCTTACTCTGTTGCCCAGGCTGAACTGCAGTGGTGGGATCATAGCTCACTGCAGCCTCAAACTCCTGGACTCAAGCGCTCCTCCCACTTCAGCCTCCCGAGTAGCCAGGATGACAGGTGCACCACCACTCCAGCAATAAGGATATTTATAAGCCAGCTTGTCACATAGTCTCAGTGGGTCCCAGTATACAATGTCTATTATCTTTCCTTCATCTACCTGATTGATGGCTTAAAATTATATTTAATATTTAATCTTAAATTTTAAAATATTTAATAATTTTTAATAATAAATATTTAATTTTAAAATATTTGATAAAAATAATAAATATTTTAAATAGATGGTTTAAAATTGATAGAACTTAGCAAATCTTTAAGAGGAAATAGAGATACAGCATGCAATTGTCAGTAGAGTGTGAAATTGGGAACCAGAAGTCTTGGATTAATATCCCTGTTCTAGCACCTACTAGTTATGTGACCTTGGGCAAGGCACTTAACCTCCATTTAACCTCTCTGAATTTGTTTCCTCCCCTGTGAAATGAGTATAATAATACCTAGGATGTGAGGGCGATGAAAAGTTTAGAGATACAATACATATAAAGTTGTAGCAAACATTAGACACCCAATAAAAGTAACTGCTATTAGCATTTTTATGTAATTATTAAACTCCTGCTGAGCTTTAGTGATCCCCTAAAGACAAATAGAGATGCTCGGCTCCATTGGTCCAAACCATCTACAGCTCTTTACAAGAAATGCAGCTCTGATCATAAGCTATCCAAATGGGAATGCACCAGTCAGGCTCTTATTCTGTCACCCAGGCTGGAGTATAGTGGCACAATCACGGTCACCACAGCCTTGACCTGCTGGGCTCAGGAGATCTTTCTGCTTCAGCCTTCCAAGTAGCTGGAATCACAGACATGCACAAACACACCCGGATTAATTTTTTTTAACTTATTGTAGAGACGAGGTCTCGCCAAGTTGCCCAGCCTGGTCTCAAACCCCTGGACTCAGGCAGTCCTCTCACTTCTGTCTCCCAGAGTACTGGGACTACAGGCATGAGCCACCATGCTTAGCTTATGGTCTTAATATATTAATATTATTTGCACAGTTATTATCAATGCTGGATCTATCAGTGACAAGTGGTGGGAACTTGAGCTTTTAGAAAGGTAGTTTCCACATCTGTCCGGCAGGAATAAGAATCTTCTCTCCTATGCCAGACCTTACAGCAGAAAATGTGAGGATGCTTTGAAAAGTAAAAAGCAGTCAATAAATATGACATTAATAAAAAGAGCCAATATAGCCTACAACTAAAAGCACAAGACTTTGGAGTCAAACAGTCCTGGAGTTGAGTCTCAGCTCTGTCAGTAAGTTTAGACAAAGCACTTAATATCCCTAGGTCTCAGTTTACCTGTAAAATGGTGTCACCATGAGAATTTGGTGAGCAGCTTCACTTAGCACTGCACCTGGCACTCGGGCAGGATTTGGTAAACCCCACACGTGCCAGCGGAGCCAAGTCCACACTCTCCAAAGACTGTGGGGAGACGGAGGCTGACTCTTCTCACATCTGCAGACAGCACCCATGACCCTGTCAGCCCTTAGCATTTCTCTGAGGTCTGGGAAAGTACTCAAGAAGGAAGGAGCCAGTGGGAGAGGAACCAGCAACCCCTAAGTCCTGCCTGGTCACCCCCCTGCTCTGAATGGTCCCTGGTCCTGGCTTGTGACAGACGGTCTAGCTTTTGTGCAGGTCAATCTCAAACCTGTCAAGAGTCCAGCCCATGTTATGGCTTCTCCAGGGAGGCTGAGCTTATCAGGTGGTGGCAGATTCAACTCTGTTCTCCTCCTGGCCCTGTGGCTACCCTCAAAGGCATGCAAAGTGGGTAAAAAAAGAAGTGGGATGCAGGTCGAGATTCCTGCAAGCAAGTCCCACCTTCATCACTGAACTGCTGTGTGGTCTTGGGAAAGTTGCTTTCCCTCTCAGGGCCATCTTTAAAATGAAGGAGTCAAGACAGAGATTTCCAAAGTTCTTTCTAGCTATAATATTTGATGATGAAAATGTTGATGATGATGATGATAATGGTAAGAACTATGATTCTCTCCTGTATTCCCACTCTCCATTCCTACTTGGTTTAGATCCTTTTTGCCTCTCAGCTAGGTGGTCACAGCAACCTCCAAACAGGCCTTTCTCTACCTGTTTTCTCTTGCCTCCAATATCTCATAGTCCTTCCTGCCACACAGATCTTCCAGAAGTTGAGCTGTGATGATTCTCAACTACTTAAGTCTTTGGTGGTGTCAAACTGGCTACAGAATAGAATCCAGACACCTGGTTTTGCAGTTGAGGATACCCACAGTTTCAAATCAATCCATTTCACAGCCTCACCATGGCAGAGCGGTTGAGAGCATGAACTTGAAATAATCAGACAAACCAGGCTCCGGCTCCAGGCCCCCTGTTTCCTAGCGGTGTAAATCTAAACAAGCCCTTAATCTCCCTATGCCTCCTCCATCTAGAAAATTAGGTTAGCAAAACCTATGTCAGAAGATTAGTTGTTTGTTTTTTGTTTAGTAGGAGTCTCACTGTGTTGCCCAGGTTGGAATGCCAAGTAGCACAATCGTGGCTCACTGCAGCCTTGACCTCCTGGTCTCAGGTGATCCATCCACCTCAGCCTCCTGAGTAGCTGAGACTACAGGTGCAACCCAACACAACTGGCTTCCTTATTGATGTGTTTATTTGTCTGTCTGTTGGTTGGTTGGTTTGTTTTTGTAAAGATGAGGTCTTGCTATGTTGCCTAGACTGGTCTCAAACGCCTATGGCAGAAAGATTGGCTGAGCCCAGCAGGTTGAGGCTGAGGTGGCCATGAACATGCCACTGCACTCCTGCCTGGGCAATGGTGAGACTCTGACTCAAAACAAAAAACAAAAAAAACTCCTGGACTCAAGTGGTCTTCCCACCTCAGCCTCCCAAAGTGCTGCAATTACAAGTGTAAGCCACCACACCCAACTGAGATTGTTGTATTTATTTATTTTATTCTTAAGATGTGGGGTACAATTCAGGGTTAGGTATACAAACATTGATTATGCAGGTGCCCTTATTGATGAGGTGTGTCCCTCCCTCCCCTAGCAGTTTCTCTCAATTGCCAATTCCATCCCCCCGACAGTTTCCCACTACTGCCAATTCCTTTCTTATAGTATTATAATTGTTCAAGGTCCACTTATGAATGAGAACATATGGTACTCCGTTCTTTGTTTCTGTGATAGATCACTGAGTATGATAGACTCCAAATCCATCCAAGTTGCTGCAAAGTCCATATGTTTGTCCTTCTTTATGGCGGCATAATATTCCATCGTGTATATGTACCACACTTTTTTTACCCAGTCCAGCTTCGATGGGCAACATGGTTGGTTCCATGTTTTTTCTATTGTGAATAGAGCTGCAGCAAACATATGTGTGTAGGTATCTTTTTTGTAGAATGATTTTAGTTCCTCCGGGTATATTCCCAATAGGGGAATTGCTGAGTCATATGGAGGGTCAATTTCTAGTTCTTTCAGAAATTGCCACACTGTCTTCCAAAGAGGTTGCACTAGTTTGCATTTTCACCAGCAGTGTAGAAGCAATCCTTCTTTTCCACATCCTCGTCAGCATCTGAAGTTGGTTGTTCTTACTGGGGTTAGGTGGTATCTCAATGTGGTTTTGATTTGCATTTCTCTGCTGATGAGTGAGGGTTGAGCACTTTTTCATGTGTCTGTTGGTTGCCCGAATATCTTCTTTTGAGAAGTGTCCATTTATGTCTTTTACCCACTTGAATGGGGCTGTTTGTTTTTTTCCTTTCGGCGCGTTTGAATTCCTTGTAGATCCTAGATGTTAGGTCTTTGCCAGATATACAATTGACAAATATTTTTTCCCATTCTGTGGGCCGTCTCTCTGCTCTCTTGATGGTTTCTTTTGCTTTACAGTAGTTCATTAGTTTGATGAGGTAACTTTCTGTTTTAAAGTTGACTTTTTAGCTGTGCATGGGCCTTTCATCTTCTGTATAAATTTTAAAGTAAATATGATAAATTTCTCAAAGGCATTCAAGTTGAAATTTGATTGGGAATTCACACATTATAATGAAAAATTTTACATCTTTAAAATTATTATTAATTTCATTCAAATCATGGAAGATCTTTCCATTTGTTCTGATCATCTTTTATGTCCTCGATTAGATTTTAAAATTGTTTTTTAGCAAGATATTGAGTTTTGTAGCTTAGGTTAATTCCTAGATATTTCATAGTTTTTGTTATTTATCTTATTTTCTATTGTATTTTCTAATTGGTTATTGCTGGTGTTGAGAAATACTATTGATTTTTGTAGGTCAATCATATATCAGCAACATTGCTAACCTCTCTTTTTTTTTCTAATACTGTGCCTCTAGATTCTGTTGATTTTCCTAATAGATAATCATATATACTTTACAAAGAATGCCTCTACTTTCTCACTGTTGTGTTTTGAGCATTTTATTTTGCATTCTTTGGTAAAATAAAAATAAAGAAATATATTGATATCAGATTTGTTTTTTTTTGAGTTGGAGTCTCACTCTGTCACCCGGGCTGGAGTGCAGTGGCTGCTCCCGGCCACCGCAGCCTCGACCTGCTGGGCTCTGGCGATCCTTCTGCCTCAGCCTTCCAAGTAGCTGGAATTACAGGCGCGCGCTACCACACCCAGCTGATTTTTTGATTTATTGTAGAGATGAGGTCTCGCTTGCCCAGGCGGGTCACGAACCCGCAGGTTCAGGCAATCCACTCACCTCAGCCTCCCAAGGCGCAGGATTACAGGCTGAGCCACCAAGCCCGGCTCAGATTTGTTTTTTGTTTTCCATGAACTTCTGTTGTCCTTACCCTCACTGTCCAGAGTGATTATTTAAGAGTTGACTGAAAATATATATGTACGTATATTGTACAAGTACACACACACACACACACACACTCACACACACATTAATGTTGCATATAAATCCCACTAGAAATCTAAAAAAGTCATTATTTGTACCATGGAAGAGAAAATATTCAGCCTCTAAAAGTCCAATAAACTAACTACAGTGGAGAAACACTACCCTGTAATCCTCTCCTTTGTATCAAATCTGTTGTTAGTGTTGATCTTATACCTTGGTGAGTTAACAAAATTCTAAAATATTAGTGCCTATTTTACTTACTTGACTTAAAACTTTTATTGACATTATTTTAAATTCAATTTATTATACTAAAGTATGCAATAATAAATTAAAACATTCAGTTAAATCATATCATTCAAGTAACATGATTTAAATGACCTAGAACTAGACAGAACCAAAAAATCTCCTTTTAACTTATTTCATATTTCTATCTCAACTCTCTTTTGCTACTGTCAACAGTTTTCTGTGTATTCTTTTATCCTGCTTCCTTATTCTCAAGGACATGGAATATGGCATGAATTTTTTCTTCAGTTACTTTAAAGATATATTATTCATTGACATATAACTCACATACCATAAAATTTATCATTTTTAAGTGTTCAATTCAGTAGTTTTAGTATACTCACAAAGCTGTGCAACTTACCATGTCACTACCTAATTTTGAACATTTTTATCATCTCCAGAGAAACCTCATACTTATTAGTAGTCGCTCTCCCTTTCTGCCTCTCCCCAGCCTCTGGTGACCATTATTCTACCTTTGTTCACTATGAATTTACATAGGCTGGTCATTTCATATAAGCTGAATCAAACAGTATGTTTTTCTTAGCTACACATAATTCTTAAAAATAAGTATTACCAGAATCATAATAAACATTGTTCTGATTCTTTTTGCCTCACTATTTCTTCCGTGTCATCTTATATATGTTCATTTAATTATTTTTAATAGCATTATAGTGCACACAGACTAGATGCATTATGATTTATTTACACATTCCATTACTGATGGATATATGAGTTATACCAGTCAATATTATCAACAGTCTCATACAGAACACTTGGTTCACACATACAGTGTGCATGTGTGAATGTCTCATCTAGAAGGGGCAATGGAACCAAATAGAAATAATAGTACTCACTATAAGTTATTGTGCAGGTAAAGCGAGACAATACTAGTGCTTAGAACAATGTTATACACATAGCAAACTCTCAATAAATGCTAGACATTATGAATATTACAAAAATATTCAGATCTGCAGTAGCATAGAAAATGTTTCTAGTGTAATAAATAGTAAGTTCAAAAAGCAACCTAGTAAAATAACATATTCTTTGGTTGCAATTGTGTGAAAACAATGTCTACTTATAAATAAAACCTTAAAGGAAATATGTATATGAGGACTGACAGTTAATTTTGTGAACTCATTCTAGAAAAAGTGCTACATACCACATTGCTGTGTTATCACTATGATAAGTACTTCAAAGTACTCCCCTTGGGAAGCTTTGCAACTGATGCCAGCACCTCGTCCACCCATCACAAAACAATTTTGGAATTCTTTTTCTGGAATGACCATCAGAGCTGTTATCATATTATCAAAATGTCTTCCTTTCAATATTTCCTTTATCTTTGGGTAATGTAAAAAGTCATTCGGAGCCAGACCAAGTGAGTAGGGAGGGTGTTCCAATACAGTTATTTGTTTACTGGCTAAAAACTCCTTCGCAGTCAGTAATGTGTGAGCTGGTACATTGTCATGATGCAAGAGCTCCTTCAGGACCATTTTTGCACACCTTTTTCCCATGCCAAGATTTTCAGTTAAGATTTTCCTAATTGTTTCTCTATTGCTATTTATTTGATCTGCTATGCTTCTCACTGTCAGCTGACAATTTTGATCCACAATTCAGCAAACTTTTGCAATGTTTTTGTCAGTTCTGCTCATTACTGGCCATTCTGACCCCTCAGAAAAATGTTTACTCTATTTGTACACTGTCTTTTTCTTCATGGCATTATCCCCATGAACTTGGACTAACATGCCCCTGATTTCACTTCTACTCTTGCCAAGTTTAACAAGAAATTTAATGTTTGTTCATTACGCTAATTTAAGATCTGACATTCTTGTGATGGCATACAAAAACATGCAAAAACAATATCAAATGCCACTTAGCAAAACACCACCACACATCTACATGAGCACAGTTGTGAGACACTGATATACCAAGGTTATGAAACCTTACCAAGTTGTTTGTTCAGTGCTTCCAACATAAGTGCATGGTGGCAAGTTCTTGAACTTAATTGTTCCACCTCATACATGTTTTCATGTTTGTTTTTAATATCATATCAGTATAAAAGTAAAAAGGTATGTGGAGAGGGAAGAAGAAGTCTTGACTTGCCTTTGAAGATAAGAAAGAGGTTTCAGAGCACCCTCACATTGGGACCTCACCCTAAAACAATGAGGCTCTGACATGGATTCATCAAGAGATGATGGCTCACATGATTTCTTTTTAGTGAAGGCTTTTTGGTGATTTTCTCTCCCTTTATATCTTTACTTTGTTTCCAGCCATTCAGTAGACATTTGTTGAGAGCCCACTGTGTGTAGGCACTGCCAACATAATGGTGACTTGGACAAGAAAGGTCTTGGATTTTGTATTATAATAGAAGACTTAGACCTAGACCAATAAACAAGAAAATAGACAATGATAAGTGCCATGCACTTATCATAAATAAACAATGATAAGTACCAGAATTAAAATATGACAATGTGATATTATCTAACTTGGTGACTAGATTGGTGGTCAAGAAAGACTTTTCTGCAGAAGTGTAACAGCTTATCTGCTGAGACCTAAATGATAAGAAGCTATCCATGGGAAGACCATGGGGAGTAACATTTCAGAAGATTGATTGGCACACACAAAGGCACTAAGACAGAAGCCAGCTTGGTGGGTGTGAAGTACAGAAGCAAGGCCAGTGTGGCTGGACAGTGGTGACTGAAGTGGGTGCAAAGTGAGGTCAGAGAGGAAGGTAGGCCTCAGGTCATGATGGGGTTTGTAAGCTAGGGCAGGGAGTTTGGATTTTATTCTAAGTAGGGTAGAAGCATTGGAAGCTTTTAAATAGAAGAGTAACTTGGTTGGATTTATGTTTTAAAAAACCATCCACTTGCTATTCTACAGAAAATGGATTTTAGAGAGACTGGAATCAGAGTGATCAGTTAGAAGGTACAGCAGTAGTCTAGGCAAGAGATGACAGATTAGGATAGAGCTCAGATTAGGATAGTGGAAGTAGAGATGAAGAGAAGTGGTTGTTGGGACTCTTTTGATGATGAGGTAACTAGATTTGCTGTTGAATTGATTGTGGAACAACAGAAATAAAGAAACTAAAGATAATTAGTTGATTTTTGGCCTGAGTAATCAGGTAGGTGGTGGTTATATTTACTCTAAAAAACACTGAAGAACTTCTGGGGAATAAAAAGTTCTATTTTGATTATATAAAAGCGAGGATTCCGAATCAGTTATCCAAATTGAAGTGACAAATAGAGACGTGATGATATGAGTGTGGATTTCCAGGAGAAATATGAATGCTGTCAGTACAGATGTGGCATTTAAAACCCTAGCATTGGGTGGGTTCACCTAGATGGAATAGACAGATAAAACAGAGAAAGAGTCCCAGGGTTAGCTTCTGAGGCATTCTAACATTGAGTGGTTAGGAAGAAAAGGAGGAGCCAGGAAAGGAGACAGAGGAAAAGCTAATGGAGTAGGAAGAAAAACATGAGCAGGTGATGGCACAGAAGCAAAATATTAAAGTGTTTCAAGAATGCAGGATGAACAAACTGTGGCAGATGCATATTGAAAGGTCTAGGAAAATGAAAGGAAAGCAGGGAAGCTTGGAATTGTTCACATCAAGGAGACTTCTGAACATAGCGACACAGCTTTAGAACCAGACAAAACTGTATTTGAATCTTAGCTTTTGTTTTTCTAGAGTTTAAAAGGTAGAATATATGAAATTATCTAGCACTTAATAGGAACTCAATTAATATTATTTCCTGGAAAGGCAGGATTCTTAAAATATTACAGGAGAGACACCAACCAGTTGCCTTTATTTAGTTCTAAGATGAGCAAGGTGAATTGAGGCTAAGTATGATTAGTGTTGTACTAAAAACATTGGCCAAATACAGCAAAAAAGCTTATTTCACTACTTTACTACCATATGAATGCTCTCATATATATATAATTTTAAAGATGTGGGGTACAATTCAAGATTAGGTATACAAGTGGACATCCTACAGGTAAAGTTTGGTCTTCCCTTTGGTTCCCACTTTGCCTGGTTTGAGATCAGGTGCCCATTTTTTTTTTTTTGAATTGGAGTCTCACTCTGTCACCCAGACTGGAGTGCAGTGGCCGCTCCCGGCCACCGCAGCCTCGACCTGCTGGGCTCCGGAGATCCTTCCGCCTCAGCCTTCCCAGTAGCTGGAACTACAGGCGCGCGCTACCACGCCCGCTAATTTTTTGATTTATTGTAGAGATGAGGTCTTGCTTGCCCAGGCGGGTCTCAAACCCGCGGACTCAAGCAATCCACTCACCTCAGCCTCCCAAAGGTGCGGGATTACAGGCTGAACCACTGAACCCGGCCAGGTGCCCATATTGATGTTATATGCCCCACCCACCATGCCAGTATCCCACTATTGCCAATCCCTTTCTTATAGTATTATGGTCAATGTTCAGGGTCCGCTTATGAATGCTCACTTTTTGCTGTGAAATGGGGAGAGGGTGAGAAAGTAAAAATAAAGGTCTACTGTCTACAGGTACAGTCATCAGGGGCTCAGTTCAGTTCTTGTCCCAGAATGTTGGCTCTAGAGTCAGCCAGTTCTTAGTACCAGAAGTTTATTGGGAAATGACAGAAGTAGATCAGGACAAATTTTCTGTTGCACTTCATTCTCTCCGGCAATCCTTTTCCATCAGCCTAGAGGATTTCTTGTAGTGCAGGTCTGCTACAGACTGGTTTTTCTTCCTGGTTTTTGTCTATGTGAAAATATGCTTATTTCACGTGCATATTTCAAGGAAGTTTTCATTGCATATAGAATTCTAGTTGACAAGCTTTTTTCCACTTCTTTCAGCATTTAAAAAATGAAATTCCTTTGTGTTCTGCCATATCTATATCTATATATCTCTCTCTCTCTATAGATATTTTTAAATAAGGTGCTAGATGTCTTTTTCTTTTCTTTTCTTTTTTGAGTCAGGATCTCACTTTTTTATCCAGGCTGGAGTACAGTGGCACAATCACAACTCACTGCAGTCTCGACTTTTATTGTCTCTATTGGCTTCAATTTAGATAATTTCTGTTAACCTGTCTTCTGGGTCACTGATTCTTTCCTCTGCTGTGGTCAGCCTTCTTATAAGCCTATCAAATTCTTCATCTCTGATGTTTCATTTTTAATTTTTCATATTTCCATTTTTTATATGAAGTATGTATTAAACATATAAATGTGTATATAGTAGTTTTCATCTCTACTGAAATAGTCCACTTTTGTCCATCTTTTCTGCTAGATCCCTTAATATGTTGATCTTAATTCTTTTAAACTTACTGTCTTATATTTTCAATATGTGAGCCATATTTGGTTCTGCATCTTTTTTACTATGTTCTCTCTTGACTAAGGGCTACAGTTTCATGCTTCTTTACATTTCTAGTATTTTTTTTTTTATTATGTTATTGTGGGGTACAGTTAGGGGTTAGGCATACAAAAATGTTTCGTTCAGGTACCCTTGTTGATAAGAGGTGTCTCCCCATCCCCAGACAGATACCCACCACCATTAATCCCATCCCCCTCACC
>CAUYQG010134002.1:0-12692 GCA_963574415.1 Tarsius wallacei | reverse complement strand
ACCTCATCTCTACAATAAATCAAAAAAAATTAGCCGGGCGTGGTAGCGCGCACCTGTAGTTCCAGCTACTTGGAAGGCTGAGGCGGAAGGATCGCCGGAGCCCAGCAGGTCGAGGCTGCGGTGGCCGGAAACAGCCACTGCACTCCAGTCTGGGCGACAGAGTGAGACTCCAACTCAAAAAAAAAAAAAAGAGGCCATTCTACTCTGTGTGAAAGATTCTAGCTCATGGCTGGCAGAGCGAAGATTCTGACTTTAAACTCTGATGACCCCAGGAAGGTGTCATCACCGTGCACTCTGCTATCACGTCCTGGCAGCCTCCATGTACGTATGTAGCATTGTAGGGCCCTCTCTAGTTTCAGCAAGTTGGTTAAATAACAAATGTCTATTGAGCATAATTGCAAGGCCTTGAATATGATAGGTTATGTGCCCTCTGAGAGTGAACAGACCAGGAGTCGTGTGTATTAAAGATGTGAGGAAAAGAAGCCAGGTGCAGTAGCACGCACCTGTAATCCTAGCTACTTGGGAGACTGAGGCAAGAGGATTGCTTGAGCCCAGGACTTCAAGTTCAACTTGGGCAACACAGTGAGACCTTGTCTATTTTTAAAAAGTCCAGGCAGGGTGGTTCAAGCCTGTAATCCCAGTACTTTTGTAGGCAGAGGTGAGAGTATTGCCTGAGCCTGGGCAACTTGGCAAGACCTTGTCTCCAAAATAAATCCAGAAAAAAATTAGCCAGGTATGGTAGTGCATGCCTGTAGTTCCAGCTACTTGGAAGGCTGAAGCAGAAGTATCACCTGAGCCCAGCAGATCAAGGCTGCAGTGACCATGAGCATGCCACTGCTCTCCAGCCTGGGCAACAGAGTGAGAGTCCAACTCAAAAAAAAAAAAAAAGGAAAGAAATAGGTTTCAGGAGATGGACAGCCAAGTCTGCTCCTCTCTGTGCCATCTTTTCCATGTTTTTCTAACAGAATCAAAAAAGAAAAGGAAAATGGCCCGAGCGTCTGGTGGGGCTGGCCCTGGGTGAGCCAACATGGTTCCCTGCGCTAGAAGCACCTCGTGCAGAACCATTTCATTCTTGCTTGAGCAGTCTGTGTGTTCTCAGAACTCAGGGTCCTGAAAACTGCAGAAAAGAATCACATCACTGAAGCCCACACAAGACTTCTGCCCTAAGGCCAGGCAACAGCTGTGAAGCAGCTGCACCACTGATCTGTCAAGCTGCTTTAGTGTAAGAAGCAAAGGAAAAGGGACCAGGCCTCTGAAGCTATGAGAGAAACACAGCCGCCTGTCACAACAGCTGACCAGTAGCATAGATCACAAAGATATTTGTGGCATTCAAATGGATACACAATGCATAAGGCTTACAACAGTAGCTTGAGGGTTTTTCCCCCCATAAAAAGCTATGCATGCAAGCTTTTCAGTGTGAGAAAATGAACACGATAAAGGGGGCAAGGGAAGCACTGTGGCAGTTGGTACTACACAGGCATGGAGGCAGGTAAAATGTGACTGACTCCCTGTCATCCTCACTCCTTCCCCAGCCCTGACGCTCCACCCAAAAATAGCATGAAATGTTTCCCTGGAGCAAAAGGTTAATGTCTGTTCCGGGAGCCAGGCCCCAGGTTCGGGCATGGCACCACTTTTCAGAGTTGGCAGGCTGACTAGCTTTTGATCTCTTTCCCTCATGGAACATGTCTGCCTTGCTCTTCTTTAATGTGCAAATGGGGCAGGAGATCAACCAGGCACGTGTGGTCAGGGCTTTCTCCAATGCTGAGCAGAAAGGTTCTTGCCTGACCAGGGGACGAGGGGAGCCACTGCACATGTCCTGTGGAAAGGAGTCCCAGTGTTCTGGTGGCTTTAGGACATGTGCTGCCCAATGGTGGATGTCCTAGAACCTGAGACCAAATGAAAGGCAGGCACAGGTTAGTTTCTGATCCCAGGCTTTTTTCTCCCATTCTATTTAGTGACACCGTCTTCTGAATTCTTCAGAAATCTAATGACCCCATTTGCTTTTCTGGGTCCCCACCCCTTCCCCATCAGAAGTCACTGACATGCATTATTGATGGGAATGCAAATCTATATCCTTTTTCAGAACAGCAGGTCAACACTACATAAATTCTAAATGTGGGCCAGGTGCGGTAGCTGAAGCCTGTAATCCCAGCACTTTGGGAGACCATGGCAAGAGGATTGCCTGCACTCAAGGGTTCGAGACCAGCCTGGGCAACTTGGTAAGACCTCGTCTCTATCATAAATCAAAAAATTAGCCAGGCATGGTGGCACACACCTGTGGTTCCAGCTACTTGGAAAGCTGAGGTGGAAGGATCTCCTGAGCCCAGCAGAATGAGGCTGCAGTGGCCGTGAGCATGCCACTGCTCTCTAGCCTGGGTGGCAGAGTGAGACTCCAACTCAAAAAAAAAGATCTAAATTGTATTATCCTAGACCTAGATATTCACTTTTGGAAGTGTATCCTGAAGAAATGATTACACAGGCAATCAGAAATGTATGTACAAGAATGTTTACTTCTGCTTTGATTAAAAATACTGAACAATCAGAAATAATGTAGGCATTCATCAGAAGGGAGTTAGTTAGATAAATTATCACATAAGCATACAGTAAAACACGCTGTAGTCTTTAAAAATAAGGAAGATCTATATCTATTGACATTGATGTATGACCCTGATACTTTGTGAAGTGAGGAAAGTAGGTTATAGAAGAGTATATAGACCAGAATCCCACTTGTGTAAGAAAAAGAATGTTTGTGTTTATACTTGCATAAAAAGCATGAAATAGGTCAGGCATGGTGGCTCACATCTGTAATCCCAGTACCATGAGAGGCAAAGGTGAGAGGATTTGTCTGAGCCCAGGGATTCAAGATCAGCCTTGGCAACTTGGTGAGACCTCATCTCTACAAAAAATCAAAAAATGACCAAATGTGGTGGTGCACACCTGTGGTTCTAACTACTTGGAAGGCTTAGGCAGAAGGATCACCTGAGCCCAGCAGGCCAAGGCTGCAGTGGCCGTGAGCATGCCACTGCCCTCCAGCCTGGGAGACAGAGTGAGACTGCAACTCAAAAAAAAAGGATAAGTATTCTTTTGGCAGTAGTATTTCTGAGAAATAACATTGCGGGATTGTACACTTTCTCTATGTTGTTTGCATTTTTACAAGGAGATATATGAACAGGAAAATATTTTGATGTACTTTTTAAAAACTCTCAGGATGATATATGCAAAGCTTTTGCACTGACAACTTGTATTTGCAAAGAGCTTCACAGATTTACTTTCTCCATTAAAGTGTTCGATCTTCACAGCTCTGTGAGGTAGAAAAAGTAGACCTTAGTATTTATTGTCAAGGATAAACAAAACCATGCATCCATGGAAATGGTGGAAACATTTTATTCAGTAACAACTGACAGCAGGCAAAGAGCTGAGCACCGTTCTGGCTTGTGTAGAGGCGACAGAGCATTTTAAAGGGAAAAATGAGGGAGGAGAAGCAAGCAGGATGCAGAGAAATACCACAAGGGACAGTCAGTGGAACTGTGATTAGGCCAGCTGTGTCTGCCAGCTGGCAATTGTCACAAGTTAGGAGACAGCAGAAGATTGCATTTCAAAGGAGTCCTTGAGAAAGATATTCCTGAGTTGCAGGAGACACACAGACATCTCAAAGGACAGAGGGACAATTCACAATTGTCAAGTCTTTTTAGTCAATGCTCTAGGAAAGGAGGCTGGGGCCTGTCATCAGGTGTTGGCTAGAACAAGCAGCAAGTTCTACAGCCCTGGGCTTTTCCATGTTTGGGACTCAAAGTGGGGCTAGGGTGTCCCAGGGAAACAACCTTAGGCTGCTAGAAGCTGGTTAAATTTTGTCAAGTCTCTTAGCGCCGAGGTTTGAATGAAATGTTTGTACCAAGAGCTTTTGCCATTCTCAGTATCCCCTTTTTAGGTTAAAAAAATGAGTTCTCCGAGAGATTATGTGGTGTGGCCCCCAGAAGGTAAGCCACACAAATCTCCCTTCCAGAGAGAACTTGCCATTGCACTGCAAGGAGGCCATCTGTTGACAGCCTCTAGCCACGGCATCCTCAGAACCCACCTCAGCATTTGAGCTGAAGCCAAGCCCTTTCGGGACAGTCCTCAGCCAACTGAGAGCTCAGGAGCAAAGACCTGGCATTGCTGCCCCACATGAGGCTCTTCCAGTGAGCAACTTCTATTCCAAAGTACTGGTTAGCCAAGTCTGTCAGAGCCTCAACAGTCACAGGAGCTCCCCTCCTAGCCCTCCTGTCTCCCCTTTCCCATTCACAAGCATCCTCCCAGCGAGCCTCTTGTACGTCTGGCTTGGTCTCAGTTTCTGCTTCATGGCTTGCACAAAACTACATCCCCAGTCGAGAGATGCTCAAACCTTGCCTCAAGCCATGGTTTCTGAATCCTGAGAAAGTACAAACCCTGTTGGAGATATTTGCATTTTAACTGGAGTCAAAGTGTTTAGTTAAAGGAAAGACTTTCTAAAAGTGGGAATGGCAGAATGAGCTGGAGGGTAACGAGGATGTGAAGGGTGCTGGGGAGAGGATGGGCCATCAGGGCCTCCTTTGAGTGGCTGAAAGCAGACCCCATGACCTTTTAGCTCCATCGGATGATTAGGAACACATGCATAGGCAAGACCTGAACACTAGCACAGCACTTTGGACATAGTTCTGTTATTGCGTCTCTTACATTGCATGGTAATTGATATGTCTCCCTCTCACATTAGATTGTGAGCTTTTCAAGGATAAGAACTGTGCTTAATTTCTTTTTTGCATTCTCAGTACCTAGGATAAAACTCTGTCCATCATAGTAGCTCAAAAATTGTTGAGTAAGTAGTTGAGTCTTATCTTAACAGAAGGTGGTAACAGGGTGGGGATAAAGAGGGGATGATAATTATTTTAGTCAATATTTATCTATGGTGTATCAGGCACTGTTCCAAATGCATTATTATGTATCATCTTATTTCATACACACAGTCACCTCATGAGGCAGTGCAGTGGGTGGTGGTGTCTAGGAGGCAGACGCTGAGATCATGTTTAGGGTACACAGTGTTTATTACAGAGCATCCTTAAGACAAACACTCGTGGAAGGGAGGGGAAGGAATTCAGGTTAGATAGAGGGAATTGAGCTACAATGCAGACCAGATGGGAGGCTTTGGGGCCAAAAAGATTCATCTGTAGCCACACGTGGTGGCCCGTGCCTGGAGTCCCAGCTACTCGGAAGGCCAAGGTGAAAGGATCACCTGAGCCCAGGAAGTCGAGGTTGTGATGAGCCATGATCATGTCACTGCACTCTAGCCTGGGCAACAGTGAGACCCCAACTCAAAAAATCCATCTGGGTTGTCCTGTTAGACCAAGGTGACTGGGTCTTTATACCTCTTCCCATCTCAATCAGACATTGGATGTGGGCCCTACTGGGCAGTGTGTGATCTTGGGTGAAGCAGCTCTGTGCCCCTGTGGCAATTCCCACAGGGGCTGTCGGCAGAAGGTTACCTGCTGAGGGTACTCCCAGCAGCAGGGGCATCTAGGCAGGACACTTCTGTGTCCCTCAGAGGTAGCCACCATTAGTATTTCTTCATCCTGCATACAGATGAAGAAACTGAGGCACAAACACTTTAGTTAACACCCTGCCAAGTCAGACAGTGAGTGACATAACCAGAACTCAAGCCCTGGCCATCTGATGGGGAGCCTGTGTTTGTCACTACACCTTACTTTTTTTTTTTTTTTTTGGTAGAGATGGGGTCTCAAACTTCTGGGCTCAAGCAATCCTTCCACTTCAGCATCCCAAAGTTCTGGGATTACAAGTGTGAGCCATCATGCCCAGATTTCTCTTGAATAAGGTTCACATAATTGTAGCAGTGGGGTGTGGCCTCCCACATGCCCTGTTCATTATCTGAGAGTGTGTTTAGGGGTTCTAGCAGGGGAGCGCAGCTACTGGTACACCCTTGACCAAAGAATGGTCCTCCTCTAGCAGGGATGGTCATCCTCATTGAGCATGCAGCTTCAGGAGAGATGTACATGGAGCAGTGAGGAAGGGGACACCCGCCTAACCAATCAGGTCAGCCAAATCAACCGTGCAATCAATGGGGTGACAGATGTCACAGCCAGATTGCCCTCACATCCCCTGTTAATGATTTGAAATCCTAACTTTGGAGAGGATGAGTTTGGTCTTGTATGCATGGAAGTTCACCTTTACAGACTATGAATCACTGCAACCACAAATGGGAAGACGATTGTAAGACATGATTTGTGTAAGGAAAATGCTGACATGTTTTTACCCAGCATCATACTTGGCACATTGAAGGACGCGAAGGAAGCAGAATGTGTAGTTTCATCTCATGAGAAGCTTAGAGTTTAGGCAAGGGGACAAACCACAGACACGTGAAATAATTGTTGGAAAAATCCCAGAGCAGTGAATGAGTAAGTGTGAGATGATTGCTCTGTTGGATGATAGTCACACAGGCAAAGGGCAAGAAAGTAATCTGGTTATTGTAAAGTTCCTACCCCTCTCCCCCCATTAACATTGAAAGTGTCCTGGAACCCAGAACAACAATAAAGTGTAAACTATAACCTAAGTGTAAGAAGGACTCCACGGACAGGGGTTGGAAAGACCTATAGGACTGAGCACAAAGGTTTACAGGGAAAACTAAACTCTCAGCTCTTGAGGAGTCCTTGTCTTCTCTGCCACTCCGCCATCTTGGGTTTTTACTGGACTGTTCTAATCTGGCTCTTGAGTATTTTGACTCCAAATCTTAGCCACTTTTCCTTTATATGGACGAGAGCACTAAAATATTAAACAAGGGAATATTGTGATTTATTTTTCTAGCATTATGAGTAGAATTTTCTTTATAAGAACTTCTATTGTTTCATTCATTCAGTAGCTGTTTTGTTTGTGCCACCAACTTTGGGATAACAGTTTAGCCTGTGGTTGAGCATAGTGTTTGGCAGACAGACACGGTTTGAATTATGTAGCCCTGCTACTCACTAGATCTCTGTCAGGGTACTTAACTTCTCTAATCCTTAATTTCTTCATATGTAAAATGGGACTAATAGTACTTTCTAAAAGCATTGTAGTGAGGATCAAATAATCATGCAAGGTGCCTGGAACATATTAAATGGCCAGTAATGTTACCTGTTACCAGTAATAGCGACAGCAGCAAGAGAAGTATGAATGGACCAGACTGTGCTGGGTGCTAGGCATTCAACAAAGAGCAAGAGAGACAAAAACCTTTGCCTTCTCAAAGCAGACAGGTAAGGTTAGCAAGGGGGACAGACAAGCAATGTTAATTGCTAGAATTAAAAAATTATAGGGTCTATAGTTGCCCAGCTGGTTTCAATCCCTGGGCTCAGGCAATCCGCTCACCTCCACCTCCCAAAGTGTTGGGATTACAGGCTTAAGCCACCACATCCAACCAACCATCAGAGATTCTAATCAGGGGGAGGACATGATCAGTGTGGTGTTTTTAAAGCTCATTCTATATTCTGTCAATACGCTAATCACTCAAATCAATTTTAGTAAAAATGGAAATTACAGATAAACATAATTTTTTTCTAAATTTTTAAATTTTTTGCAGAGTCAGGGTCTCAATTTATTGCCCAAGCCAGCCTTGAACTCCTCCTGGCCTAAAGCTATCCTCCCACTTCAGCCTCCCAAAGTGTTGGGATTACAGGCATGAACCACTGCATTCAGCCAGATCTTTTTTTTTAATCACCTGTAATCTCATTAGAGATGACCACGTTTTGACCCTAAATAGTAAGCAATCTTGTCTCAGGTATCGCTGTGTAACAAACCATCCTAGTGGCTTAAAACAATGATTATCTGTTGTGAGTCTGTGTGTTGATTGGGATAAGCTGAGTGGTCTCTCTGTTCTCTGTGGGGTAGCTGAGGATACAGCCACATTCAGCTGGGAGCTTAGCTGAGGTTGGAACATCCAAGATGATTTCTCATCCTCAAGAGCCTTCCTCCACATGGACTCTCACCTTTCAGTTATCCAGCCCAAGTTTCTTTGCAGCATGGTGGCTGGCTTCCAAGTGGGAAAGCTGCCAGTCCTCTTAAAGCCAAGGGTTGGACATATACTGAGTTTCTTCCACTGCACTTGAGAAGGCAAATCCAGTCACAAGACCAGCCAGAATTCAGGAGAAATAGAACTTTTATAGTTTCAGGTCATACATTTAGGACTTCCATTCATCTTGAGTTAGTTTTTGTATATGGTGAGAGGTATGGGTCTAGTTTCTTTCTTCTGCATATGACTATTCAATTTTCCCAGCACCATTTACTGAATAGGGTTTCATTTCCCCTGGGATATATTTTTCTCCATGTTGTCAAAGATCAGTAGCTTGTAGGTATGTGGCTTTTTTTTCTGGATTCTCTATTCTGTTCCACTGATCTATGTGTCTATTTGTATACCAGTACCATGCTGTTTTAGTTATTAATAGCCTTGTAATATAGTAATGTGATGCCTCCAGCTTTGTTCATATCACTTATAATTGTTTTGGCTATCTTTTGGTTCCATATAAATTTTAGTATTGTTTTTTTAATTCTGTGAAACATTACATACATGGCCCTTTCTTGCCTGTTCGATGCTGTTGTAGCTGAAAGTGATTCTGAAACCTCTGCAGCATCTTATAGGGATTGCATTGAATCTGTAGGATGTTTTAGGAAGTATAGTCATAGCAATATTGATTCTTTCAATCCATAGGTATGGGATGTTCTTCCATCTGTGTGTGTCATCTACAGTTTCTTTATTAGTGTTTTTTAGTTCTCTCCTCTTCTACTTACCAAGATTGCTCCTGTCTTCTCTCAATATAAGCTTAGATTTCACTTCTTCAGCTCAACCTTCCCTGACCTCCTTTGCATCCCTCTTTCTTGGCTCTTATCACTGTTGCAATTTTACATTTGCTTTTGTTTTTATTGGCTAATATTCATCTTCCTTACTAGAGTCTAAGCTCTACAAGGTCATGAATTATGCCTGTTTTGCTAATTAAGCTTTAGTGCCAAGTGGAAGAATATAATAGTAACACAATAAATATCTGTTAAATAAAAGATTGATTTTATTTCTTTATAACCATTTTCCAATTAAAGTAAAACTATACGTATGGTTACTGCTAGATTTGGGGTGTCTTGAGTCACTAGGGAAGTGGCTTGCAGAAATTCTTATGATGTCTGAGAGGAATGTTGCAAGCCATTGTGTGTGTTCTCTTAGAGGAGATTCAGGATGCATTGACCCAATTTCCCAAAAGACAAAGATTATTGCTTCCACTTCACTTCATCTATAGCCACGTAAAAGGCAGACTAAAGGGGCAAATTAATTTAGGTCAGTTTTAGGCGAAGTTCTACACTATTCGTGGAGCAAGGATAACATGAGAGGGTGGTAAGATCATCGAGATTCAATTTGGATAAAAGCAGTTGGTACTGTTCCCTACATGCTGGATAGTATATGTTTCAAGAAGTGTTGCCAGTAGTGTGGTTTTTGGCCTACCTCAGTACTCCTCATACTGTGAGGAGTAATCCTCATACTGTGTTCTTATAGGCATTGCATTGAATCTGTATGTTGTTTTAGGAAGTATAGTCATAGCAATATTGATTCTTCCAATCCATAGGTATGGATGTTCTTCCATTTGTGTGTGTCATCTACAGTTCTCCTCATACTGTCTTTATTCTCCTCATATTGTGTTTATTTTATTTATTACAGGGCCTATCCCTAGCCTTGTGACTTGAGAAAGGTCACACACACTTTTGATGTCCTGGAAATAATATTTAGTTATTACCAAGCCAGTCATTGTGATCTAATTTTTCTTGTCAGTTATTGAAGTCAATGTAGACGTAACTTGCATTGCTGGCTAGAGAGAGGTCTTCTGGGGCTCTTAGGGAAAAAAGCTTCTTATTTGTTTAAGAGACACATGGGATACATGGCCCTTTCTTGCCTGTTCGATGCTGTTGTAGCTGAAAGTGATTCTGAAACCTCTGCAGCAAGCTTGCCCAATGAAAACTTGCCCAAGGATAAGACAGGCTGAGTACAGCAGAAAGGGAAAGACAGAAGGCATACAGCTCAGCAGGCATGCACAATTTGCCACACACACATGCGAGCCTAAGTTTTTGCAAGTGTAGAAAAGAATTTTTGCAAACTATAAAGTGTCTCCATCATGAAAGAGTTAGAGTCTTGTAGTGTTGAGTTTCAGGAATCAGAGTGGCAACTTACCAATTTTACCTCTTTCCGGGTGAAAGAAAAACTGTAGCAGGGCAAACATTGAAACATTTCTCAGCCTGTAATGGTCTTCTGGGTCTAGAAAAAAATACTGTTTATCCCCTGAGGGTGATTCCCAGATGATTTTACCTGTCAGACTTGGCTCACTTTGCTTGTCCACCCTCCTAGTTCAGTAGGCATTTACCATACTTCCCATGAGCACTCTCTAGCCTGCTCTCACTGTTTTCCTAAGCAATTTCCCATCCTAAGTACTTATATTATTTTGCCCAACCATTTTGAAACTTGCTTGGTCTGTGATGCTCAAGCAAAGAGCTTGCCCATCTCTTGAACATATGTCAGTCTTCCCCATCTGATTAACGGTTCCCTTTTGCCTTCGAACTTCAGAATTTCCAGAGATACCAGTAAATGCTTCCTCCTGCAATTCCATGCCCTCTCCCTCTTGGCTACACCCAGAGAAAAGGAATATGACAGAAAAACTAAGGTGGGCAGAACTTACTGAACACATGCTATGTAGCAGACACTGAATTAGGCCGTTAATACATATTTAATTCTTACAATTCTGAAAGGTATGAATTTTTCACAGTTTAGAAATGAGGACAGCAATGTACAGTTCCATAACAGAATACTTTATTGTAAGAATATAATATCTAATACATACAACATACAAAAATGTGTTAACTGACTGTTTATGATATTAGTAAGGCTTCCAGTCACATTGCTGGTGGGAATGTATAATTGTGCAGCTGCTGTGGAAAACGGTTCGACAGCTTAAGAAAAAGTTAAACTATATGCTATATAATCCAGCAATTCCCTTCCTAGATAAATTCCAAAGGAACTGAAAACAAGAACCCAAATGGACACTCTTATACCCATGCTCATAGCAGCATTATTTACAGAGGTCAGAGGTGGAAATGGTCCAAGTTTCTACCAGCAGATGAATGGATAAACAAAATGTGACACATCCATCCACAGAATATTATTCAGTCATTTCATCAGAATGAAATTATGATACATCCTACAATATAGATGAAACTCGAAAACATTATGCTTAAATGAAATAAACTAGATGCAAAAGGAAACATTGTATATGATTCCACTTATGGGATGCCCAGAATAGGCAAATTCATAGAGACACAAAGTAGAACAGACGTCATTAGGGGCTGGGAGAGAGGAAATGGGATGCTACTGTTTAATAGGCACTGAACTTTTGTTCTCGATAAAGAAAAAATGCTGGAAACGAATGGTAGTTGAACAACATTATTAATGTACTTAATGGCATTGAATTGTATACCTTACATGGTCAAAACTGTACATTTATGCTATGTGATATTTACTTCCATAAAAAAGATACTTTAAAAAATCAACAAAAAAAATAAATGCAAATCCCACCTTAGACAAGCAACTTCCACAGTGCATCTGGGAACCCAACAGAGGGTGTGCAGTGCTTGATGCTTGAGCTGACTGGCCTGGCACCTGGCTATCCTCTCCCATAGCTACAGACCTCAGGCTTGACTCCATCCCTGAGGTTAATCCCCACAGTCAGAGGGAGGCAACAGGATCTTCCTCACAGAATCGTGATGAAGATTAATGAGTTAACTCACTTAAATCCTTGAGTTAGGCCCTCATGATGAGTTAATTCACATAAAGCATGGAGAGGTCAGTAAGAATGAACTATTATAGTTATCTAAACAAACACATCAGTCACACCTCAAGAGTTGAACATGAGACACCTAAATTTAACCTGTGTCTAGTTGGGTGTTCAAATTCAGAAAACTAGCCAGTAATAATCAGTAGATTCTCAGATGTACATGGTCTGAGAAAGGTTTATCTTAACATTATATTTTGATTTGCTGGCTCTTCAAGCCTTCCCAGTATCTAGATTTCAGAAGGTAGCAGGAAACATACATGCATTAGTTCTGCCCTCTTCTTTCAATTTACTATGAATCATACAAACTTCTTGTTTAAAATTGTAGCTACTTAGATAATTTAAATGTATAGAATGTTGATAGTAACCACTCATTCCGCGGGGTGGCGCAGTGGCGGTGGCGGCACGGTGCATGAGACCGGAGCAGCAGCCACCCTCTACAAATGTGCCAAGCAGAAGAAAGAATCTCAGAGTTTGAAGACCAAAATATAGAACTAATCCAAACTGTTAAAAACAAAGAAAACAAGCTCAAAAAGGCAGAACACAAAATTCAAGAGATGAGCGATTACTTCAAGAAACTGAACCTAAGATTAATTGGTCTTCTATGGTAGGTGATCTGGCCTTTTTCTCTTGCTGCCTTTAGGATTTTTTCTTTTATACTTACTTTGTTTAGGAGAACTATTATGTGTCTAGGAGTTGGTTTCCTCATTTGTTGTCTTGCAGGGGTTCTCTGAATCTCTTGTGTTTGAATTTTTCATCACTGATTAGATGGGGGAAGTTTTCTTGAATGATCTCATGAAAGGCTTGTTCCAGTGTGGACTCTGTCTCTCTTTCTGCTTC
>CAUYQG010134001.1:0-53888 GCA_963574415.1 Tarsius wallacei | reverse complement strand
TCTGATTTTTCTAATGTTTCTTATTTTTTTAACTTTTTTTGGTTAGGTTTTGGTTTTACGTTTATTTCTGCAACTCCATTGGTAACTACATAATTTTTTCAAACATTTTTTGAGGCCCTGCTATATGTCATTTTCTTTTTCCCTTTTTTGTCCTTTTTTTTTTTTTGAGTCAGGGTCTCATTTTATTGCCCAGGCACAATCACAGCTCTCCTGGGCTCAGGGTTATCCTTCTGCCTCAGCTTCCTGAGTAGCTGAGACTACAGATGTGTGCCACCACACCTGGCTCATTTTTATTTTATTATTTTTATTTTTTTATTTTTTTTGAGTTGGAGTCTCACTCTGTTGCCCAGACTGGAGTGCAGTGGCTGCTCCCGGCCACCGCAGCCTCAACCTGCTGGGCTCCGGCGATTCTTCCGCCTCAGCCTTCCAAGTAGCTGGAACTACAGGTGCGTGCTACCATGCCTGGCTAATTTTTTTTTTTTTTTAATTTATTGTAGAGATGAGGTCTTGCCAAGTTGCCCAGGCGGGTCTCAAACCCGTGGACTCAGGCAATCCATTCACCTCAGCCTCCCAAAGCGCGGGATTATAGGCTGAGCCACCGATCCCGGCTTCTAAAAATATTTTAAATCTTCCAAGGCATTGCTATTACTGGCTTTTTTGCAGTCAGTTTTTATTCAAAATTCTCCACAATTACCTTTTTTATTTCTACTCCTTGCTTTTTGTATTTCCTTTTTTCTATCTGTTGTTACTCATTTTCCTTCAACTTGAAGAACTTCCTTTGATAGTTCTTGTACCTCAGGTCTGAGGGTGACAGATTTTACCGGCTTTTTGGCCTAAAATGTCTTCAATTTATTTTCCTTTTTGAAGGATAGTTTTTACTGTTAATTGAATTTCTAGACTGGCAGTTATCTTCTTTTTGCATTTTAAAGATGTCATTCTATTCTTTTATTGCTTCCATCATTTCTGTTGAAAAATCATCTGTATAGCTATTGTTGTTCCCTTTCAAGGTAACGTGTCTTTTTCTTATGGCTGCTTTTATGATTTTCTCTTTGTATTTTGCTTCTGGCCATTTGGTTATTGACATTTTTAAGTGTAATTTTTTTTTGTATTTATTCTGCTTGCAGTTCATAGAGCTTCTTGGATCTGCTTCTTGAGCTTTCGTCAGGTTTAGAAAATTCTTAGCCGTTATCTCTTCAAATATAATTTCTGTCTCATTCTCTCTTCATTATCTCTTCAGAGATACTCTAGAAATATGTATAGTTTTTCATGTTCTGTTCCTTATCTGTCCCTTAAGCTTCTTCCTATATTTTTCATCCTTTTGTCTCTGTGCAGTGACTGCGTCATGTTCAGTAGTCCCCAGTTTGTGCCAATTTGCTCTCATTCTCATATATTAAATTCTTAATTTCTGGTATTTTACTTTTAGTTTTAGAATTTCCAGGTGGTTATTATTATTCGATTCTAGTTCTCTGTTAAAATTCTGGTCATCTATTTTATTGAACATAATCACTTAGTTTAGTGTGCTAAAACAATATCTGTATCACTTGTTTTTCTCTTGTTCCTGTCTCCTGATATGTCCAATACTTTAAAAATTGATTTTGGACATTATATATAAAAACTTGTAGAGGATCTAGAATATGATTTCCCCCTCTAGGAAGGATTTACTTTGGCCCTTGCCAGGCAATAAGGCAAGGAGCAGACCACTTTAAAACAATCTGGGATTGAGCTGATTTGATCCTGAGTTTCGGGCTGGAGTGCAGTGGCATGCCCATGGCCACCCCAGCATTGATCTGCTGGACTCTGGTGACCCTTCTGCCTCAACCTTTCAAGTAGCCGGAACTACGGGCGCATGCTACCACACCCAACTAATTTTTATTTTATTTTATTGTAGAGACGAGGTCTCATCAAGTTGCCCGGGCTGGTCTCGAACCCGCAGGCTCAGGCAGTCACTCACCTCGGCCTCCCAAAGTGCTGGGATTACAGGCTGAGCCACCGAGCCCAGCAACTCTTATTTTTAAGATGAGTCCCAATTAAAAGCCTGGGGTTTTTACTGGGCCTTTTATCCTTGGCAGACTCTGCATTTCAACTTTTACCTTCTCAGTCCCATGAAACAGCCAGAAGCTCTGCTCAACTTAGTTCCTTAGTGTTTCATCCCTCACTGAATTGGACAAATGCCCCCTGAAGAAAAGTGGTGCTGAAGCTCAGGCTCACATGTACCTTCTGTCTAGACTCTCAGCCATTCAAGTGCTATAGTAGCTAGCTCTCTATTGCCTTTCACAGATTTAAAATAAGATTCCTCCATCTTTTTAGTTGTTCTTAGCACGAGAGTTGTTCTGATACAAACTAACCAGTCATAGCCAGAAGTTGGGAATTTAATTTTTAAGAATTATTTTCAACAAATCCTGGTAACCATGTAGATTGCCCTGACAGGAGATATTTCTAATCTTTTGAAATCAGAATCCTTCTTACTGTCCTGTCCAAGTACTAACCAAGCCTGACCCTGCTTAACTTCCAAGATCAGATGAGATTAGGTGTGTTCAGGGTGGATGACAGTAGAGAGAATTCTTCTTACTCTCTATTTTTATAATTGCTATCTAATGTTATTTATTTGATTATGAGATAATTGAGCCACAGAAGAAAATACACTGGTCTCTAGCTAGAAATGTGGGAAGTGCCCTATACTCTTCAGCTGCATATCATAACTCACCCCAAGGTGCTCCCAGTGTCTTTTATAACACTACATTGTTGTGACCTGTTTTTTTTTTTTTTTTTTTAGTTCGAGTCTCACTCTGTCGCCCAGACTGGAGTGCAATGGCCGCTCCTGGCCACTGCAGCCTCAACCTGCTGGGCTCCGGCGATCCTTCCGCCTCAGCCTTCCAAGTAGCCGGAACTACAGGCGCGCGCTACCATGCCCGGCTAATTTTTGATTTATTGTCGAGATGAGGTCTTGCCAAGTTGCCCAGGCGGGTCTCAAACCCACGGGCTCAGGCAGTCCACTCACCTCAGCCTCCCAAGGCGCAGGATTATAGGCTGAGCCACCCAGCCCGGCTTGTTGTGACCATTTTTTAACCTATCTCCTCTGCTAGTCTGGGAGCTGGAACTCTGGTGTATTTACCTTTGTAATTTCAATGCCTACCACAGTACCTGACATTTGAAAGGTATTTAGCAAATGCTTTTTGAATAAAGGGTTCTTTTAGATAAGATTATTTGTATAGATGAATAATATTTATTAATTCTCATTAGTAGTTTGAATTCAGAAAGATTCTCCTCCTCCTGATCTTGACCCATATTTTACCCTGTTTAGAGCCTGTGGAGTGTATAAATTGAATACATTCCATAGGATTTGGGGGTTTCCTGAGTATTGAGAGAATGAAAGAGACTGACAATAAAATACAGGAAAGAAAGGCACTGATAACATGGATACTTTTAAGTAGTTTTCAGTTTAGTGCTCACCCTTGTCTACATCCTAGAAAAAGTTTTATAGTTCAGGGTTGAATAAAATATATCAGGGAACAAATAAGGAATGTCATACTCTTCTGGAGTCATGACCTGTCTAGCCCAGTGCTCTGATTGTGGCTCCAGTGAACGTCCTTCTGTACCAATGCTTCCTTCACTATTTATTGGCTGAAGACAATACATGAGTACACTTAGATTATATGTAAATCAGGTATATATTCTTTGCTATATGATTAAAAGTTAAAGCTAGAGTCATACTGTATTCAAGTTTTTCTGTAAAAATGAATGCCTGACATACTTTGCTTTCATTCCAGATGACTGGTCTCTGAATTTCATTAACTATATAGTAAGTATATTTCTCTATTTGAAATTAAAGTTAGTGTTATTTAAATTAAGGATTAGGTTTACTGACAGATATCTTATTCTCTTTCAGGTTTGTTTCTATCTTCATTTGGTATTTCCAATAACTTAAACCAAGCGAGCCACTAGTAACAGTTGCAGGAACTTCCTTCCACTAATTTTTGTATGCCCCAGAAACATACCATCCCATGTTTAAAGGATAGAATTCCAAAGAATTCTTATCTTTATTCTCTAACATGGCCTAGCTCCAGCAAACTACTGGTCAGCCCTGTGTGTTTCCTACCCAACATGTCCAAGTCAAAGCCAAATGCAATGTCATCTCCAAACTTTTCTTACTCCCAATTTTAGAAATAAAAAAATGTATTTCTGAGCCTCTGTCTTCCAGTAATGGTGGAATAGCTTGATCATCAGCAGACAATAGTGGTAAAATCTGGACAATTTGAAAGTATTGGAAAGTAATCAGAAGGAGGCAAAAGGTGAACTAGAGTCTATCCTGGAAAGAGAGTGTGTGAGATTTGTGTGTTATGGGTTTTTGCCTGAAAACATTATCCAATCTTGGTGCAAGGACTCAAGCAGAAGGTGTCAGAGGACTGAGCTTGATGCCAAAAGAATAACCAGAAAATTAGAGAGAAAATCTAGTTTTAAAAAATTATTGTATATGTGAAGAAACAGGAAAATGTGATACTTAATTCAAGGAGAAAAAAAGTCTATAGAAACAAACTCTGAAATGACCCAAATGTCACAATTAACAGACAGTGAGTGATTTTAAACAACTATTATAAATATGTTCAAAGACTTAAAGGAATATATACACACAATAAGTTAACATATGGGGAATTTTAACTGAGAGCTTGTTTGGAGACCTAGCAGGGAAGCGTAGCTACTCATATACCCTTGAATAAAGAACAGTCCTCCTCTAGTAGAGATGGTCGTCGTCTTCTATCAAGTGTGCAGCTTTGGGAGGGATGTACATGAAATGGTAAGGGAGGAAGGGGGCACCCTCCTAGCCGCCCAGGTCAACTGAATCAACCCTGTGATATTTGTCACAACCAGTTTGCCCTCACATCTTAATTTCAACTGAGAAACAGAGACTGTAAAAAAAGACCAAATGGAAACTCCAGAGCTGAAAATATAATACAGTCACTGGGATGGAAAATGTACTCAATGAGCTTAACAGCAGATGGGAGACAACAGAAGAAAACGAGTCAGTGAACAGGAAAATAGATCAATAGTTTGAAGAACAGAAAGAAAACAAAGAAAATACACACTAGGTGTGGTGGCTTACGTTGGTAATCCCAGCACTTTGGGAGACTGATGCAGGAGGATCAGTTGAGCCCAGGAGTTTAAGACCAGCCTGTGAAACATACTGAGACCTCATCTCTACAAAAAATTTGTCGGGTGTGGTGGGACATGCCTGTAGTCCCAGCTGCTTGGGGAGGCTGAGGTGGAAGGATCTCCTGAGCCCAGGAGGTCAAGGCTGCAGTGAACCATGATCATGCCACTGCACTCCATCTTGGGTGACATGGTGAAACCCTGATACAAAAATGAAAACAAACCTATACATCTTAAGTGAAGACAGAAAATAAAAGTGGAGCAAAGTTGAAATGAAATGCTCAGTGCCAATACATTCTAGCAATTCTGTGATGAGAAACACTGAACAATAAAAAATTATTGAATTTGGAATATCTAATTCTTGTAGTGTTTCCTTCAAGATTGGGGGGGTACATATTACCTGATTTTCAAGCATTGTGTTTTTTGTTAACTTTCATAAGGTCATTTCTCTCATGTGGCCAAAATTTCTCAGTTTTCTGTCCTCCTCTTCCTCTTTTATTCCCTCATTTCTTCCAGTGGCTAATGGCCTTTTCCTTCTGTGTGCTGTATTTGGGAGCCAGTTTATAATGAAGTGAAATGGGAGATGACTTCTGGCAGTGCACTAAGGTGAAGGAAGCATGTAGGATAGGTCATCATATAAGGTTCCATTCTTAAGTGGTTTGCCTTTTGATGCTTTCTGTTGTATTGCAATTTCACTATAATTTTCTAGTTCTTGATACTTCAAATTATTTAGTTTTTTTTAAACATCAGTCTTTCTTAAGAACTGTAAATATAAAATACCAAATTATATTTCAAACTAAGCCTCTTTTAATTATTGATTCCTCTAGAAACAATTCTGTTTCTCTTGGTTTAAACTCTGCAGGTGTTTCACCAAAACCAACACCACTTTCAGCAGCAGTCCTCTTCCTGTGGTCCCTATGGTAGCACCTTATCCTCAGGATGGTTTGGAAATGAAGCCCCTTGGTCACATGAAGATACCTGTATGTCTGGCTTCCACAGTCCCAGATTGTGGCCAGTTGTCTGAGGAGAGCATCAAGGATAATGTGGCACCAATACCTACTCAGCATACTTGCTGCCAGGACAATATAAATGACATCAACTCTGATTGCACAGAAGTTACAGCAGAGTTCAACAGAGGTACAGGGGAGGCATGATAAATCCTGAGTTTCTTTTTTCTTTCTTTTTTTTTTTTTTGAGTGGGAGTCTCACTCTGTTGCCCAGGCTGGAGTGCAGTGGAACGCTCATGGCCACTGCAGCCTCAACCTGCTGGACTCAAGTGATCCTTCTGCCTCAGCCTTCCAAGTAGCTGGAACTACAGGTGTGCACCGCCATGCCTGGCTAATTTTTTGATTTATTGTAGAGACAAAGTCTCGCCATATTGCCCAGGCTGGTCTCAAACCCATGGGCTGAGGCAATCCTCTTGCCTCCACCTCCCAAAGTGCTGGGTTTACAGGCATGTGCCACCATGCCTGGCCCCTAAGTTTCTTAGTCTTCAGTTAGCTAAGAAGCATATAAGGGAAGTTGATAAGTTCAGAGTTTTTCCTCTATGATTAGTTTACATATTTCTTAAGAGACTGGGTGGGGTGGGGCAGAGTAGGAGTAGGTGTTGGATGATACTTCAAGAAAAGATGAAACGAGTTAAAGATTATTTTTTTTAACTTTTTAAAATTTCTTTCAATAGCTTTAGGTGGTACAAATAGTTTTTGGTTGCATGATTGCATGCGTGGTGGCAAAGAAGTCTGGGCTTTATATGCACCCACTACTCCCACCTGTACTCAATAGGTGGTTTTTGTCCCTCCACCCCCACCCCCTCTCCCTTCTGCATCTCCAGTGTCCATTATATCACTCTCTATGCCTTTGCAGATCTTTAGTTTAACTCCCACTAACACTCTTTAAAATTCTGTGATTCCTCACGTCCTTCATCTCAGGCTGTTAAATCCCATTTCATTTAGGAAAATGTATCCCATGGGGCTTCAATTCTGTTTGTACCTGGACAGAAGGCTTGCTGGAAAAATGTGTTTTGTGAACATGGGTCCCTTTTTCATTTGATTTGGTTCTGGAGTATGTTTTTTTTTTTTATAGGTGGTTATTTTCAGGCTTTTAAGGGGGCTTGTTTTAATCCTCAGATTAATTGTATAACTTTCATAAGAGCTCAACTTTATTTTAAACCTCTTAAACCTACTGCCTCCCTCAAATTCACAGCAAACATCACCAGGCTCTATTTTTGCTCATTACCTTTTCTTTATTGCTCAAAGTAAATTTTTAGACTGCTTTATAAAAAATCAGCCTTTAGCATCCTGTAATGCTCAGGAATCCTTTCTGTTTTTCAGGAGACAGCTGTGTCCATTCAGAAACCGAGAACAAAATTTTAAGTTGGAATCCTCTTATTTTGCCACCTGTCTCAGAGGACTGTACTGAAAAGACAATGTGGTCTTCTCCCAGCATTCCTTTAGACGGCTCATCAGGGGTCCTTCAGCAACCCCAGGAAACCTGAGAATGTGCAAACGACTAGTCATGTTCCTACTTCAAGCCAGTAACTGCACAGAATAGGCCTGGGAGTGAACTGTATGAAGGACCTTAATTCAAATCAGAGAAAATCATTATTTATTTTTTTCTGTAGTCATGGTGTCATATGAATGTATCTTACAATGTGTGCCCTTTTATATTATTTATGCGCTAAAATTTTTCTTTCCTATTCCTTCACCTCAGTAGGAAACAACCTTGTTTTGCATAGTTTTCAATCATCTGGTGAGCAGAGGGATCATTCTAGTTTTCTAAGAACCCCAGTGACAATAAGAGCTCCTCATGCAAAGGATCCCAACCATTGGCTGATTCAGCTAGGAGGGAATTGCAGGGGTCATTTGAAGTTTGTCATGTTTTCAGAAGGAAAATTGTCTTTTAGTGTGGTGTTTTCAGACATTCTGAGAACATTTTAAAATTAACTACAATTGTGACCTAATGTTTATAATAGCAGATCTGGCTGGTGAGTTTTGTAAGAGTGCCTTCCACAGAAGTGATAATGCAACCTGTTGACTTTGTCTGTTTACACACGGGCACAAATAATGTCTGGTCTTCTAGGCCCTAGTCATAGGCAGTGTCGTGGACATGGTAGAGTATAAGGTCTAGCTGCATTATTGCAGTGTGCAGAAAGGGAACCAAGGCCAGGGAGAAGAATAATGCCTTCATGTCCCACTGCTTTAAAATTACATTAGTTTATAAATAGCCACCATGGGGCTCCTTTTGAGTGTTTCTAAGGGTAGGAACAAAATAAAACTTTAAGTGGTAGCTTGAAGAGAAAAATACACATTTTAAGAAGAAAGGGAAGGGCTGCTTTTCAGTGTGTTCCATTAGTATAGGAACATACGTGCTCATGTTGCCACACCACGGGAAAACAGTCATTCTCTCATTTCCAACATGGGCAACAGCCCGGCAGGTGTTAGTGTCAGAAAAGACTTAATTTGGAGGAAAAGTTTTTTGTTTTTTTCTTTTAATTTTCTGAAAGTCTTTCAGAATGTCATCATTGTAAACAGGCATCTGAATCTTGGTTCAGCAGAGCTCATGCATCATGGTCATTGCTGCCTCGGAGTTACAAAGGTCATTTGCAGTTGCCTTTGAAAGGCTCTTTTTCTCTACGTTAAAAAAGACAAAAACAAAAAACAAAACAAAACAAAAAACCAAATGTGTTTCATAGCTTGAGTCAAGCTTTAATGGATCACTGCTCAATTTTGCATCATGCATCTCTTTGGGGAAAGAAACAGAAAATGATTCTCTTTTTGTAGAATCAAGCAATTCCAGCAGAAGTGAAGGAATTGTATAGGTTCCCGGAAATTGCAGTGGAATAGAATAGAATGCTATGTTAATCAGCTTTCTATATAAATGCATCAGTATTCCCTTTCATGTGTCTATATATTTTATATAATAGAACTGTTAGTGAAAATGTGCTTATTTAAGCTGGGTCACTATGCAAGAGTTACTTCCAGTAGAATGTAGTGAATATAATTTCATAGTCAGATATTAGGGATGCTCTAGAAGCAGGTTCTATGTTCCAGATATCCTTGCCTATAGTATACTGGATTTATTCTTCATGTTGCTTAGCGGCAATTAGCTTTGGAGGGGGATAGCTGTGTCCCTGATTTCTGTGACTAGCAAAGGACAAAGTCCTAGTACACAGAATATGAAAATGTACCTTGTGTTTGCCAATCAAATTACAGCAATGCTGTCACAAAGGGAGTTTTAGAAAACTGGGGAGTAAATGTCCATAGACAGTCATTTTGATTCAGGAAACAAGTGTATTAGCGTGAGCCTTAGGTCATAAACTGCTTTTAAAGATTAAGTTTGAATATGGGATCTGTCCAAGAGGAAGAGAAAATGGCTTTACCTTTAGGACAGTCTCATTGTGGACTGCTTTATTTATATTATTAGTAACGCTGTTTTAAGTGTTATCCTTTAATTGTATTTTATTTATAAAAAATACCTTTATATATTGAGATATATAAATATAAATATATATATATAATTGCCTTTATGTTTAGGAGTTATGAGTTCTCCTTAAGTGTGAGTTGCTCTGAACTTTTATACCCTGCACAGTCACCAAAACAGTCCTACCTAATGTCGTTTCACCAGGAAATAAGAGGACGTAGCACAGTGTGGGAGATAGCACTAACATTTGTTGAATAACTACTGTGTACCAGGCACTGTGCTCCATGCTTGTTACTTTATCTCCTTTAACCCTCACAGCAAATCTACAAAGTTGGTGTTAAAAACCCCAGGGTATACCATGAGCTGCGGGGCCTAAATTTTAACCCCATTTATCTGGAGCCATTATTTGCGTGCCCCCCCCCCCCCCATTTTTCCATACTGCTTTCCAAAAGCATTGTAGTTTACTCTTGATTGAACCAGTCCCACGAAGGATGCTACTGTCTGCCCCTGCTGCAGAATTCCTCTTAGGTTCTAACTCTACAGCCAGAGAAGCTGCCCTCTGTCCTACACGACAGTACTCTGCTTAGTAAGCAGCTTTCCAAGAGCCCACATCTTTCCCCTTTACACCCTTGACCCCCACCCCTACCGAAAGATTGGATCATGAAATTGGTCAGGCCTCTTTATGTTCCTTTTCGTCCTAGAACTCTGTGTGATTTTTTGTTTTAGCATTAATTTGCCACCATTTCCATCTTGTTCCCTCTCTCCCTTCTGTTTTCTTCTTTCAGTTAAGCACTGGTAGTCTGGTGATAGGTGCTGTCCAGGGTGAAAGTTAAATTGCAAGGTTCTAAACCTTTTGATGTGGTCTTTTCAAAAATGTTTCTTTCTGGATTTCATTTTTGTCAAATGAGTCTATGAAGACCGATGCATCCATACTGGGCCAATTGTGTCATAGCTCTCATTCCAGCTATGATCCTGCCGAGAAGTTACATTTGTCATTGAATTTCACCTGCGTTGCTCTCTTTTGAAGCAATGACTTGGAAATGCATGCTTTGTATCATATTGAAAAGTATGTTTTATTTTTCTTAAAGTTGTAATATTATGTTTGAAAATGTACATACTTTAAATGATGTAGCATTACAGGTTTTATTTGGTTGATATGATTTTATATTAAAAGAAAATGCTGCTTTCATGTGAAATAGCCTGTGAAGATGGGGATACTCAGATACTCCCTGTTTGCACAAAGCTGCGTATAGTTTATGACTGGGGTTGGTGAATGTCTTACTCTGACACTCTTGGGATCTCCATTCCTGTCCCCTTTTGAAAATCCCCTGTGCACACTCAAGTGCCCAGTGAGTGAATCCCTTCTGTTCTGACTGCAGAGATCAAGGCCCTGAAGGAGCAGGATCTTGGAGAAGTGTTTGGTGAGAAGGCTGAGAAAAGACCTGGGCTAGGGGCTGTGTGGAGGCAGGCAGACCCCGTGGGGATAAGGTAATTAAGCATTTCTGTGGAAAGAAGTGAGAAGGATGGGAGGGAAGATGAGAAGAAATGGTCCCTCCTCACACATTGTCTATTTTTACCATTAACCTAGGGCCACATCTAGATGAACTCCAGGGAAGAAATTTAGCATCCTCAAGAAGAGGCTTTGGTTTACTGCCCTATTAAAAAAAAAATAGAAGTTTCTGGGCTTCTCTGACCAGAGAGCCAACAACGTCTTTTACATTGGGTGTGGCTCTTTTAATTTTATTTCCCATATTTAAATAAACCTTCCTTAAACCCTAGCCCCTGTCCCAAAAGAGCTTTATTAGAAACCCTTTTTCTAATAAAGTCTTAACTCTGTGAGAACTGAAGAAACTACGTAAGTTCCTCCCAGCTTTGTGTCTCCTTTCAGGCGCCACTTTCCTTATTTCTGGCAGGTCACCCATTGGCTTTCTTGCTCTTTCTCCTCAACTTCATCCCCTGTAGAGGCAGCTGCGAGTCCTGAGTCGTCTAGTCAGTGAAACAGGCATTCATTTGTGTTTCACCCAGATTACTTACACACACACACACACACACACACACACGCTTGGAGCCAGTGAGCCACACTGGCAGCTAACAGTGGGACTCTGAAACAGCCAAATGCTGCCAGCCATCTCCCTCAGCCCAGGGAAGGGGGTGGAGGGTGGAAAGCTTCATCTGTCATGCCTCTGCTCTGCATCTTGTTGGCTGGGATTCCTGGAGTCTGACCACTGCAGAGTCAGTGATATTTCTAAACTACAGCTAAGAGAACACACACCTACACACCTTGCTTTTTCCCACTAGCAAAACCTGGGCCACTCCCTGCAAGAGTTGTGATGGAAATAGCCCTGTATTAGTGCAAACATCAGGTGTGATTTATTTAGGAATTGCTCAATCCACAGACTTTTTTTCTGGGTGCAGCTTCCTTGCTCATACTTCTGTCACACCATAGACAGTTCCCAGCACTGACTCTCACTTGTCCTCAGACACTAGCAAGCCTTCTCTCTAGTTGTATCTTGCTCATCCTGCCATCTCTACCACAAGCTGGGCCAGGGCTTCTCTTGTAACAAAGTGACTTAGGGACACTGCACCTGGGCCTTGCACCAGTTGTAAAGACTGGGCCTTAAGTGGAAAAGGTGTAGTTGGTGTCTTAGCTACCTTGGTTTTAAGACCAGTCTGACTGGGTCTCTTTCCAAATCCTACCTGCTGTTCTAAGCCTATTTGCACCGTCCTCTTTGGGCCTCATGGTGTTGCAGTCACTGTGATGGTGACATTTACTGGAGCATCAGTGGATTCTTGTGCAGGAGCCGAACCTGGTGTGGTGGATGGCGTTTCAAGGCCTACAAAGAGCGTACAGGGGCAGAGGAGAGGGACGCCTTATCCCAGATTATCCTCAGAGGACAAGAGAGACTGAGGATCATGCTCAGCACTGTTCTCTTTAGACATGAGTAATCTTTGGGGGATAAAATTGTGCTTACCTGCCTGTGCCCCAGTGTCTTCCCTTAAACCCCTCTGTTGGTGCCTTTGCTCCCTGAGGGTGAAGTGGAGAGTAGAGTTAGTGACAACTCACTTCCCTAACCTTCCTTTCCAATCGGAGGAGAGCCCTGATCCCCAGAATGACTGGGTCTTTGCACTCACATGGGAACAAGAAACTGACCAAGGCCTGTGGGAAGGAAAAGAAAGGGAGCATTACTTCAATCTGGCAGAGATCTCAGGAGAATGACCCTCCCTTTCTTGATGGTCTTCGTACCAGGGCCTCAGGAACCCAGAAAGGGGTTCTCCAGATGCCTGAGGTTGGGGGTTGGAGTCCTGAAGGACATCATCTAGTACTGGGGAGAGGGCCACAATTGAGGAAGAGCCTGGATTTTTTATCCAGGGGAGTGCTACATTTCTCCTTTGGATCCTCTGGGGTCAGACAGCCCCTCCCTTCAGATTCCCACTCACGAGGGAAAGTCTCCGGATGCCGGGCAGCATATTGGAACACGAGCAGAGAAGCCACCGTTGCCACCACCATTCCTGTGCCTGCTGCACCCAACACTGCTGGATAGGCGCTGAAGGGAGGGTCCGCTAGGAGAGAAGAGCGCGGGTTGTGCGGTTTAGAACCACGACTGTCCTTGGGCCATGGTGGTTTGTCAGATGTCTAGATGGTTTGGAGTAGGCGGCGCCCTGCTTGTCCACTTCCTCCTCCAGCCAATGTGGCTTGACCCAGTGAACCTGAAGACAAGGTCTCTCCCAAGGAGAGATGCTCTGACTGCCTGGTGCTCTTGACCATTTAAGTCGCCAGCCAAATCCCCTAGTTGTGGTACAGAAGGCAGGATAGTTACCTTGTCAGCTTAGGGCGGAAGGGAAGTGTGCCATAAAATAAGGAATTCCCAGGATAGAGGGGGAGCAGCAGGAAGCTGAGAGCCCACCTGTACCCTGGAGGTGAGACTGAGGCACAGAGTGGGGCTCCTATTATTGAATCACCAGCACCATTTTCCTCCTCCTCTCTCTATTTCAATTCATGTTGAATTAGGGATCCTACCCCTAGACCTGGAGTCTCCTGACTCCCCCAGGGAGGGATGGGAAGGAGCAGTAGAGATTACCTGAGGACCTTGAGGAGAGGGCGGAGGAGAGGACAGAGGCGGGGTTGGGGGAATTCAGTAGGAAGGAAGTAAAGGAGCGGAGGAGAGGGTGTCCTGTGAAGAGGAAGATGAACCAGGGGTCAGTTCTTTGGAGAAAATGTGGGTCCCTCCATGGCCCTAGCCCCAGCACCTGGTATCTTCACCTCAGAGGGATATCCAGCTGTGTGGTGATTCAGAGCCAGGATGCGGAAGGCATAAAGGACCCCTGGATCCAAACCTCCCAGCCGTCGGTCCCGGCTCTCTGGTTCGATGTCATTAGCTGCTGTCTCC
Source organism: Tarsius wallacei (assembly GCA_963574415.1). Classification (NCBI taxonomy): domain Eukaryota; kingdom Metazoa; phylum Chordata; class Mammalia; order Primates; family Tarsiidae; genus Tarsius; species Tarsius wallacei. The sequence goes on along the minus strand of CAUYQG010134001.1, from coordinate 39,936 downwards.
CAAGCCCCCACTCCTGGGCCTGGGATGCTGGGCCTCCGCTGAACCAGGAAGCCCGTCAGGTTCCCAGGGCCTGCAACAGCCCACTGCAGCTGTACCTCCCTCCGATGTCTCTGGTAGGTCAGGCGTCTGATGGTGACGTTGGGAGGAGCTGGATATCCTGGAGGTGATGGTGGGGACACATAGAGTCACATGTATACCTACAACAACATGTGCATTTCTGTCTAGTCTCGGTCAGTTTCTAACTGTCTGGGGCTCTATTTTTCTGTATTTGAGAGGGTACTGGATTCATGCTCACATAGCCCATCTAGGTTCATGCTTTTGAGGGCCTAGCCCCAAGGGAACTCAAGTGTCCAAATTTTGGAGCCTGGAATTCCTGTGCCTTTCCACCTGAGGCACTCTGCAGTTGTTGGTCTCCCATCCCTCTGCCATCTCACACCACACACACACACACACACACACACACACACACACACACACACTCTGCCCCTAACTCACTCAGGACCTCCAGCAGCACGCTCTGACTGCTTTTGCCCACAGCGTTGTGGGCCACGCATTGGTAGGTGCCCCTGTGGTATGTTGGGTCAGCATCTTGGATGCCAAGGCGTAGCTGGGCATCTCCAGGGTGCAGCATGAATCCCGAAGTGCCTGGTTCCACCTGCTGTTGCTGGGGTCCCAGCCAGAAGAGTTGGGCAGGTGGTATGCCCCCTTGGAGGGCACACTCCAGCCAGGCCTCTTCCCCTTCCAACACTGACACCCGGGACACCACCACGGCCAGCTGTGGGGCTTCTGCGGAAACAGAGAGAGGCTGGAACAAGTCCCCTTTCTCCAGCTACTGGGAAGGCTTGAGGGTAAAGGGCTGGCCAGCAGTGGAAGGGATGGAGAGGAGAGGGGAAAGGAGATGGGGGGCAGACTGTAGAGTTGACAGTGAAGCTGGTCTGGGGCTATCTCCTTTCTCTTCAGGCTCCCATTCTGTGTCAAGCTCCTGTCACCGTCTGCTCCAGGGTTTGCTGATAACAGCAGTTTCTCCAAGCTCTATCCCTGCCCCACCCCAGCGCCAGCTTCTGCAGGCAGTGGCCCTGTCTTACTCATCTCTGCATGAACTGCCCCCCTCTCAGCACCTGGACGCCTTCCTTCCAGGCCCACCACTTTCTGCTGGCTCCAGGCAGAGTGCTGGGCCGTTGCAGGTGCTCAGTTTTTATGGACTGACTCTTATTAAAGACCCAGACTCTCAGGTGTCAATGAATCTCCTATGATGGAATTTCCGGTCCTGAGGTTGAGTAAATAGGGAAGGAAATATTTTGAGTTAAGTACCTCCTTGAGCCCCTGGAAACGTGCTAGTCTCCAAGCCTTTGGAGACCTAGAGGTAAATCATCTGGTGAGAACTGTTGTGTGGGATGGCTCCTTTCTTTGCTTTTCTCACATGTTTTACTGTGATATTTAATTCTTTTTTTTCTGGAGTCAGCAATAAACAGACTGATTGGGCCAGATGAAGACAGAGAGAAAAACCAGACCAAAAGCAAATGGAGCAAGAGAGGTAGAGAGAAACCTCTGACTTCTGAAACATTAATGCAAGTCAAGAATGTAATCAGGAACCTTCTTTATGCAAATATATGCAAATGAGGGATGTGATTGGCATTTCCACACCATCGAGACCTGTACTGTCCAATACCACATCCATCAGCACATGTGACTATTGAGTACTTAAAACGTGCCAGTCCACACTGAGATATATGGTGATTGTGAATATGCCCATCAGATTTTGAAGGCAGTATTAAAGAAATATAAAATATTTCACTAGTAATTTTTAATTCTTGCACATTAAAATGATAGCATTGGATATATTAAGTTAAATGCTTCATTTTTTCCTTTTTTTTTTAATGTGGCTACTGAAAAGTTCACATTATATTTTTATTGAGCAACTCTTATCTAGCTTACCCCCTGCAATTTATGGATCAAAGAAAACCTGAGTCCCTGAGACCTGCGATGGGTCAGTCTCTCCCCTGACACTTTCCATCCCAGCACAGCCACCCCTGCTGTTGCTGGGGTCCCAGCCAGAAGAGTTGGGCAGGTGGTGTGCCCCCTTGGAGGGCACACTCCAACCAGGCCTCTTCCCCTTCCAACACTGACACCCGGGACACCACCACGGCCAGCTGTGGGGCTACTGTGGGAACAGAGAGAGGCTGGAGCGAGTCCCCTTTCTCCAGCTACTGGGAAGGGATGGAGAGGACAGGGGAGAGGGGATGGGGGGCAGGCCACCCAGAGCCCCTCAGGGCCCCTCATCCTGATTGCAGTGGGTTGCTCCTCCTGTTACAGCCCCAGAACAAAGTCAGCAGCCCCTGCTCACCCAGCTGGAGTTGGCAGTGAGGGTCAGGGGTCCTGAGCGGATGAGTGCCCTGGCAGATGAACTCTCTGCCAGCCAGATCTTCCTGGGCCTGTAGGAGGTGGATGGCCAGCGAGGAGCTGCTACTGCCCAGGGGCTGCTGCTGTCCATCAAACCAGTGTAGCATGGCAGGGGGCTCGCCCCCAGGCCACTCACAGCTCAGCATGATGTACTGGTCTCCCATTGTGGCCTCCGTCCAGCAGGTGGGGCTCCTGAGAGGTTCCCCTGGAAGGAATGATAGCACAGCATGGCCCTGTGGGAGGAGGAAGGGCTTGGCAGTTCTGCCTTATGGCTACCTCCTTCATTTATTCTTCCACTCACTCATTCCTCCATTACTCAGTCACTCACTCGCTCATGCATCATTTATTGAGGGCTGACCATGTGCTGGGGAAATGGTGGGAACAGACACAAAGCAAACAATTAGGATATAATTTGATGTGTGGACTATAGGTAAAAAGACGGACAAACTCTCTGGGGCTTCAGGGAGGAGAACTTTGCAGGCAGGATGACATCTGAACTCTGTCTTGGCCAATGAGTAGGATTTTCCCAGGCAGAGAGGAGGCAGAGCAGTATACTTGGCCAAGAGAAAGCTGAAGGCTTCTTTCTTTCTTTCTTTCTTTCTTTCTTTCTTTCTTTCTCTCTCTCTCTCTCTCTCTCTCTCTCTCCCCCTCTCTCCCTCCCTCCCTCTCTCCCTTCCTCCCTCCCTCCCTCTCTCTCTCTCTCTCTCTCTCTCTCTTTCTGTTGGAATCTCACTCTGTCACCCAGGCTGGAGTGCAGTGGCATGCTCATGGCCACTGCAGCCTCAACCTACTGGGTTCAGGCAATACTTTTGCCTCAGCCTTCCAAGTAGCTGGAACTACAGGCATGTACCACCATGCCCGGCTGATTTTTTGATTTATTGTAGAGATGAGACCTCACCAAGTTGCCCAGGCTGGTCTCTAACCCGTGGGCTCAGGCAAAGTGAGCCTTGGCCTCTCAAAGTGCTGGGATTTAGGCGTGAGCCACCACGCCTGGCCTGAAGGCATATTTCAAGACCAAAGTGACGGCAGTAGAAGTAGAGTGTAAGGTCGATGACAGCCTGTTGACCGTGGAGGCAGGGAGATAGTGGAGAGGTGTCCCAGGGCTCCAAGCCCGAAGTGAGGAGGACAGAGCACAGTGTGGACAGGGCAGCTGGCAGGAGAAGCTGATAACTGAGTGCTGCCCACCTCCCTGTTACATGGCACGTCTTGGAGTCTATGTCTGGAGTGCCACACAGGTACCAGGTCCCCTTCGCTCTCCCCAATTCCTCCCCATGCTGCCTGGACTGTCAGAGCCCTGGTGTTTCCTGTGTCCACTCACAGAGTGTGACCCTGCAGAGGGCAGGTGGTGCCAGGGCTGGGTGCTGGCCAGTGCAGGTGAAGATGCTGCCGCTGGGGAGCTGGGTGGCAGTGTGATTCCAGGTGATGTTGCTGGGAGCAGTTGGGCCAGTTCCCTGGGGCCCTTCCCACTGCAGCCAGGCAGTAGGAAGCCCCCCAGGCCAGGTGCAGAACAAAGTCACAGCCCCAGGGGTGGGGAGCACAGCACAGGAGGGCTGCCCCTCAGGGGGATCTGGGTGAGGAAGTAGGTGAGAAGGGGGCTGGAGCAGACTCCACTGCTAGTGCTCTGCAGCCTCCATGTCCAGGTGGGGGACTGGAGGCCTGGACTGTCAGACGGTAAGGAAGTAGGGAGAAGCGGGTGAGGGGAAAGGATTGAGTCCCTCCGAGGAGCTGGTGAGAAAAAGACTGAGCTCTCAGGGAGGAGTTTAGAGTCTCCGGGACATCCCAGAGTCTCCTGTGGAAGGCCCTGTCCTCCACTCTCTTTTTTGCCCCTAAGACCTAGGAGTCAGGACACCTCGCCTCACTGTCACTACCCTTCTCTGTGCCTCAGTTCAGTCCACAGGGCCATGGGAATAAGCACTCTGAGAGTGAGGCCTATGGTCATGGGCTTCCCCATCTCCTCATCTCTCCCCATGGTATTCTTTGCCTCTTTCCCTGCCCTGCCACTCCACTGGGTTCTCCAGACTGCCCCCTCCAGCCCCTCCACCCACCTCTGAACCACTTTCCGCCAGGCAGCTGGAGTCTGCCAGAGCGCAGGCCTGTGGAGGCTCCAGTCGTGGGATCCCCCGAGGGCAGGGTCTGGGCGTTCTCCCCACCCATATGCTCACAGTAGATGGTGAGATGGACAGTCGTCTGGGTGCGCGTGTCCAGGTAGCTGTTATGGGCCAGACAGGTGTACAGGCCCGTGTGGGCCCGGCCAGCGCTGGTGATGATGTAGGTAGGCCCAGTGTGGACTTGCATGTGGCCATGGAGCCACACATAGTGACTAGGAGGGTTGGATGCAGCCAGGCAGCTTAGGGTCACCTCTTCTCTTTCACCGGCCCAAAAACCCTCCTCAGTGAGTCCCAGTGGCTCCACAGTGATCACAGGCTTGTCTGGACCATCTGGAGAACACGGAAGGCCTGTTATACCTCCTTGATCTTCATTCTCTCATTCACTCACATAATCATCTCTGAAATTATCTATCCATCCCACGAGCACGTAGTATGCCCTGGCCCTGTGTCCACCTGTATTCTAGGCCCTCCAGGAGCTCAGAGTTCAGGAGGGCACAGAACAATGCAGAGTGCTCAGGGCACATGGAGGTGAGCACCCTGGGCTGTGGGGGTTTTGCCAGAGGTGGTTTGGGCTGAGGTGGGAGACACACAAAAGCTTGCTGGGGAGAAGAGAGATAGGGTGACCAAATCTTAAAAAGTAAAAATGACCAAACCCAACCAATCAAAAAAAACAAAAACAAAGCCACCAACAGATTTGAACTTTGATAACCTATTTTATTTAACCAAATACATCCAGAGTATTATTTCAATATGTGGTCAATAAAAAAGTTATTGATGAGCTACTTTACGTTCTTTCTTTCAGACAAAGTCTTCAAAGTCAAGTGTGTATTCTGGGCCTACAGCACAGCTCAATTTGGATTAGCCACATATCAAGTGACCAAAGACATACATATGTGGCTGCCATATTGGACAGCGAGCTCTAGACCATACTAGTCTTCATCTTTCCCCTGGGGCTTCTATTTTTTGTTTTAATTGGCGTCTCACTCTGTTGCCCAGGCTGGAGTGCAGTGGCACGCTCACGGCCACCGCAGCCTTGACCTGCTGAACTCAGGTGATCCTTCCACCTCAGCCTTCCAAATAGCTGGAACTACAGGCGTGTTCTACCACATCCAGCTTATTTTTTGCTTTATGATAGAGACGAGGTCTCACCAAGTTGACCTCGCTGGTCTCGAACCCCTGAGCTCAGGTAATCCTCTCACCTTAAACTTCCAAAGTGCTGGGATTACAGACTTGAACCACCGCACCCGGCCAGGGCTTCTAGTTTTAACTTCGGGTTTTGTAATTCTCTCTTCCCACCGGCCCACCTCCTTTTTCAGTGTTCAGGTCCCTTAGAGCCCTTCAGGCTCAACCCAAAAGCAGACTTTCCGGGTCACCCATGAAATCATGGGTAAAATTGCGAGCATGAATGCATGTACATTTTCCTGGAGAGGGGGACTCATAACCTTAAAAATGTTAAAAACCCTGGTTCTAGAGCTGTATTTGGCACCACTGGGTACAGCACCCATTGCCTACTGGAGTATCCTAGAGGACTGGGGCACTTCTACAGTGAATGGATTTTGGGAGTTCTGAGGTGAGGCAGGAGGCCAAGTGTGGGTGGGGAGGTGGTGCCAGCCCTGACACGCCCCACCCCCCATTCAGACTCACAGATGACATCCAGGAAGGCCCCGTCACTGCTCAGACTGTTGACGGTGTTGCGGGCGCTGCACAAGTACCAGCCAAGGTGTGTCCGGTTGACTGGGTCCAGCTGGAACAGTGGCTCAGTAATCCCCGCCAGGACCTCCCCAGGGTCTTGGGGTGCCCGATGCTGCCAGGCAAAGGTCACAGGCTCTGTGCCTTCCCGCACTGCACATGTGACCATCACGGAGGCTCCTTCCATGGGGGACGGGTTACTCAGTCGCACCTGAGGCTTGGACACTGGCACTGATCAGAGGAGGGAGAGGCCCAGGGTTTGTTATTGCAGACCCAGGCCATAACCAGCTGTGTCCAGAGGTCCCACCCCTGTTGACTGGGGTCTTTCATGGACATCCCTTCCTCACCACCCCAGATTTCCTCACTCTCTTTAGAACCTGGGACCAGCACATGCAAAGCAAATGGGAAGCACACATAAAGAGATGCAAAGCGGCATGCAGGTCAGCTGCAGCCTGGTTGCATCCCTGGCTAGGCCTCTCACCCAGCACTGCCAGCGTGAGGTAGGAGTAGGCAGTGTGAAGCTGGCCGCCAGCCGCATGCAGAGCCTGGCACAGGAAGTGGCCGCGGGCACCCTCTCGAAGCTCCCCCAGCACCAAGCTGCTGTTCCTCAGACTCACGACCCCCAGAGCCGAGGTCCCAGCTTCCACCTTGGACATATCTCCATTGGTGATGGCCACAGGCCGGGGAACCAGGGAGCCCAGTGGGGTGAAGCTCCAGAGGACCAGCAGGGGGGCAGGCCCGGAGCCACAAGTCAGTTCCACAGAGCCGCCCCGCACTCCTTGGACAGATACGACCTCCTCCGCAGGAGCCTTTGGGGTTGGGAGGGGCTGGCCTGAAATGAGAAAGTGCAATGTGAGTCATCTGAGCTGTTCTGGGCTCTCCTGTACTGCCCCCTTGCCCAGTGCCTGTGTTTATTGTTCTGTAGTGCCAGGCGATCTGGGCAGTGATCAGTAAGATGACACAAGCACTTCTGGAGTTGGTGGGCAAGAGACAGTTTCTGAGGGAGCCTCTGGGGTTTTCTGCTTGAATGCACTGAAGGAAGGGTTGGCTGAAGTCAGAGAATGGACTGGAGCAGAGGTCCCCACTCCTCATGGGTCACCAGCCCATTTGGAAAGCTCAAGAGAAAATAGATTTGGGAGTCTCAACCCAGACGGAGTCAGACACCCACAGCAGGCGGGGTGGGGGTAGAGGGATGGAGAAGGGGGTGAGAGAGGCACAAGCATCTTTTGTTGTTGTTTGTTTTTTTGATGACCCTGGAGATGCATGAGGTCTACATGGCCACTGGCAGTTCAGAGGACTCTATGTAAGGCTTCCAGAGCTGGAGCCCACCTTGTCCCAGTTGCACTGCAGCAAGGGGAAGAGGATACCAACCTGCTTCAGCCTACCCAGCACTCATTCAATCCTCACTGAATTATGGAGTGCTATCAGGGTCATGAAGACAAATGAGCCCCTTATCCTGCTTTCATGGAGTTCTCAGCCTATCAGGAGCCAGACATTAAATAGTCCCCATGGGTAAGTCACTCAGCAGATGTTTTCTGCTCAGGGACTAGCCCACAACCCCGGCTTCAACCCAAGTACCAAATTTCCCTGTACCCTCATAGGTGGCCAGAGTCTCAGCAAATTAGCATGAAAATAAGTACCTGGAAGTACAACTAAGCCACAGGAGTTAATTCTCACTAGCATCCATGTACTGAATGCCTCCTTCTTGCTTGGCCTTGTACTGGACTCTTCTCATGCATGATCTACTGACCTTAATTCTAACAACCTTGAGAGGATGTTAATAGCATCCCATGAGACTCTGAGAAACTAAGTCACTTTGCCCAAAACCACACAGCAGGAGGCGGAGCTGTGATGGAGCCCTCACTCCCAATCTCAGACCCTAACCACTGCTACCAGCTTCTCCAGAGAGAGAAGAGTAGAAGACAGGCATGGAGTCAGGGGAAAGAGATCAAAGGCAACATTCTGATGTTCCATTGCTCAAAAATATAAACACTTAACACAGAAACCAATTCTTTCAACATCTATGGACGTTGCTTTGATCCAAGCTGCCAGTAGTGCTTACCTGGACTATTACTACCATCTCCCAACTGCCCTCAGCTTCCTCAGCACCAGAGAACTTTCTGAAACCCAGATCTGACCACGTCATTCCTAAGCTTACAGCCTGACAGTGGTCCTCAGGATAACTCCGGCTTCTTAAGGTGAAGCAGAGTGCTGTTACCTACCTGGCACATAGTCGTCGCACAGTATGCGCTAGTGAAATGTCCAGCAGATGAGTGATGTGAATCGAGCTCATTGAGTGGCTATGCAAGTGCAAAAGAAGGATCCCCAAGAAAGAAAGGGGGAAAATAATGGGATGGGAGCAGAGAATGGACCGCCCAGGGGAGATCTGAGTATCACTCACCTGAGGTCCCTAGATGCAGAAGGCAGAGGCATATCAGCAGCGAGAAGCTGAACGGTCTGTGCTGGGCCCTCTGACCCACCATGGCTCCATCTCCTTGGTGGTTGTCCACCTGAGGCTCCCACTTGACTCTTGGGTCCCTCTCCCCAGGGCACAACCCAGCCCTGTGAGGATGGGGGTCTGGCTCAGGTTGCCAACTTCAGCCCCCCCGCCCTGATGTCTCCATCCCTGCTCTCCTGTTACCCACACTGCCTCCATGACTCATGAATTATTTACCAGATGATTCACTCCATCCATAATGCAGAGTAGGGGAGGGCAGGACCCGGCTGGGGCAGACCCAGGGGAGAGGACCATGAGCCCTCTGCATTTTCATTTGAAGGATATTATAAAATTAGAGAGTCACCGAACTTAAGGCTGAAAAAGACTCAACCTCATCAAGTCCAAACACCTGCCCAACACAGGACTCCTGACCACAGGGTTCATGAGGTTCAAGCATACCTTTTAGTGCCTTTCATCTATTCTTGTGTTATGCTTACATTTCGGAGGAACCGTGGAGTCAAACACAGCTGGGGTTGACCAATGACCTAACTGTGGGTTGACCCAACTGTGAAACATTAGGCCATTTCTGAGCCCCTCTGAGTTCTAGTTTCCTCACAGACAAGTGGGATGAAACTTCTTCATTGTAAAGACTACTGTGAATATTAAATAAAAAAACTTTTCTTAGCATATGGGGGACTTTTGGGGCGTTGGCGATATTGACTTGAGTGGGGGTTACAGTTTGTCAAGCTACACATTTATTTTTTATGCACTTTGTGGATGTTTGATATAATTCATACACATATATATATTGACATAATTCACGCATGTACATGTATGCACTTCACACACATGCAGGTGAACAGTGCCCAGCATGCAGTAGGTGCACCATTCACGCACCTAGCTAGATTTGAAATATAAAGTCTAGCCGGGCTCGGTGGCTCAGCCTGTAATCCCAGCGCTTTGGGAGGCCGAGGTGAGTGGATTGCCTGAGCCCGTGGGTTCGAGACCCGCCTGCGCAACTTGGCGAGACCTCATCTCTACAATAAATGAAAAAATCAGCCAGGTGTGGTAGTGCGTGCCTGTAATTCCGGCTACTAGGAAGACTGAGGCGGAAGGATCACCGGAGCCCAGCAGGTCGAGGCTGCAGTGACCGGGAGCAGCCACTGCACTCCAGTCTAGGTGACAGAGTGAGACTCCAACTCAAAAAAAAAAAAAAGAAATATAAAGTCTAGACCCTAGAGTTGAGATGGGGCCCAGCTTTCCTGCCATCCAGGGTGCTCTGAATCTGAATCCATTCTCTCTCCCTCTCTCTCTCAGCATGTTCTGCTGCCTTAGCTGTGTTTGAACGACAGTCTGAGATGGGGTCAGATTTTTCCATCCTCTGGTGGCAGGTTTAGGGGGAGGGTGAGATTTCTGAACCCCAGTGAGAAGAGGGATCTGATGTCCGGTTTCAGGTTCACCAAGGCTCAGCCAAGATGGGAGCTATCAGGCTTCTCTGGGGCCCAGAGATGCTCGCCATAGCACTCTGGCCTCTCACGTGCCCAGGACAGTGGCTCTATGGATAGACTCCTATCTCACTCTCACCCAACCCATGGCCAGGGCCCCTCCATGCCCTCCTCAGGGTTTTGAGTCCCCATTTTCATCTAACTTGGCTGTGAAGCAGAATTGCAGGTCATCCCTGAGAGTCAGGCTCCCAAGTGGTGGGGATGACAGGTTTCACTGACCCTAATGACCAGTCCGTATAGGGCGCTCATTTTGGTCCCCCCACTCCCTGAACTGAGAATGTCCTCAGAACTCCTTTAGATGTTCCTATAGAAACAAAGTGTGGGGATCCAGCACTGCTCTCCACTTCAGGGTGAGCAGCAGCCCCTGTCTCTGAAGAGACTGTGAGAACTCAGGCAGTGTGACTCAGGAGAGCGGTAAAGCATCCCCTGGCCAGCAACAAGAGTTTGTGCTGGCCGGGAAGTTAGTCTACATCGCTTTAGAATTAACCTTTCCAGCCTTTTCTCAGCTAGGGGCGTTGGGATCACAGAAGTCAGGCAGGCCTTCTCAGCCTGCTCTTTCTCCTTAGTAAGGAAGACCCTGGATGGAAGAGCCAGGGAGGGTGTATTAGTCAGGGGTCGCCAGAGAAACAGAACCAATAGAATCTATATATATATAAAATGGGATTCATGATAAGAAATTGCTCATGTGATGATGGAGGCTGACAAGTCTCGAGATCTGCAGTCATCAGGCTCAAGATCCAGGAAGAAAGGATGTTTCAGTTCAAGTTCAAAAGCAGAAAAAGACTGATGTTTCATCTGAAGCAATCAGGCAGGAGGAATTCCTCCTTAGCCTTTTTGTTCTATATGGTCCCTCAGCTGATTGGATGAGGCCCACCCACATTAGAAGGAGCAATCTGTTTTACCAATTCCACTAACTCAAATGTTAATCTCATCCAAAAACAACCTCATGAAACACCCAGAGTAATGTAATGAAAAATCTGGGTACCCTGTAACCCAGTCAAGTTGACACATAGAATTAACCATTACAGAGGTAAAGCATATTCCTCTCTTGGCTCTGCCAGACCAGAATCCCCAGGGATGAGCTGAAACCCCTACCTGGAAAAGAAGAGGAAATGTCTCTGGAATGGGAAAGCAGGCCCAGGGCTCCTGCCTTGGGAGCTCAGCAACTGGGAGAGACAAGGTGAACATGTCCTTGATTTAAGAGACAAGAAAGCACAGTGGCGAGAACACAGCTTTGCTTCTTTGTTACTGTGTATGTTACTTAGCATGTTACCTAATCACTGAGCTTCGGTTTCTTCATTTGTATAATGGCTTCCTTGGGAGAAATAAATGAAATTATGCATGTATAGCTCCTGCCTATTACAATTACTTATATCACTTGACCCAAAGAATGCAAACAAAGAATTCAACAAAAGTCTCTTGAGCGGCAACTAAGTGTGAGGCATTGTACTGGACATGGTAGGGTCCCTCCCTTTCTCCCTTCCCTTCTTTCGCAGAGAGCTTCAGCCAAGCTGAGGTAACCTGGAGCTGTGCTTTGCTCTGGGCCACTCAGTGGCTGGGCCCTGGAGCAGCTGAAGCTGCACACTTCTAGATTTGGGTGCCTGCTTCTCATCTTCCCCTCCTGCTCAGGCCCTAAGCACGCTACTCTCACTGTGGGGCCTTCATCCATAGTCTACCTGGGTCCCCAGGGCTCACACCAACACCTGTACTCATCACTTATGGAAAGCCTGGAAGGAGGGAGAGGGAAGTGTGGACTCAGGAGCAGCCTGGGGTGGTCTTGCAGCTAAACATAGAAACAAAGCAGTTAAGGATGGTCTCAAAGTCCCAGACTTGAGTAATTCAAAGTGACATTTTGAAGAACCAGCATGGGACTGTGCAAAGGCCAGTGGAAACTCTCTTTTCAGTCCAGGAAGCCCTTCTGCAGCCTCCTAGAGAGAAGGCCCTGTAACTCTTCCCACTGGGGGCACTGGGTGGGTCCTGTATGACCTTAGGCAATTTATCTGTCCTTTCTGGGTCTCATGGCCCTCATCTTTAAAATGTGAATAATAGGTGGGGCACAGTGACTCACACCTGTAATCCCAGCACTTTGGAGGTTGAGGTGGGAGTAGTGTTTAAGGTCAGGAGTTCGAGACCAGCCTGGGCAACATACTTTGTCTCTAAAAAAAAAAAAAATTAGCCAGGCATTGTGGCACATGCCTAGAGTCCTAGCTGTCTGGAAGGCTGAGGCAAGAGGATTGCTTGAGCTGAGGAGGCTGAAGCTGCAGGTAGCCATAATCATGCCACTGCACTCCAGCCTAGGCAACAGGGTGAGACGACTTCAAAAAAAGAAAATAATAATAATAATAAATGAGAATAATAATAACTACCTCTTCAAGTTATTGGACAAATAAGATACGACCACACATATTAAGCCCCTCAAAAGCCTCTAGCATAGCACATAGATACATTCAATAAATGTTAGCTCCTGCACTTGTTCACTTTAGGTTGAACTGAACTCTGCTTCTCTGATACTTCCATCTTTGGGGATTTCTTCCACGGAAGCTTTGCAAAACTATTCAAATCCCTCTTCTAAATGAAAGTCATTCAATATTGGAAACAGCATGTCCAGCTCTTCTCTTCTCCACCTAAATGAGAGTGGTCACCAGTTATTGAACACTTGTAGTATAATAGGCAGGTGTTAGATGTTTTCAACAACGCCATGAGAAAGCGCTGCCATCCACATTTTACAGATGGGCTCAAATTCTCTCCACTTTTTTTCCAGTGACCTGATTTCACACGCCTCATGTTGCTTCTACCTGTGCACATTCTCCAGTTTGTCTCGTGCCCTCCAAGGCTGTGGCTCACTCTGGCGAGGGCCCTGTGGAACTGCTGAGTTCCTTCCCTTTGACAAGAAGACTCAAAATCTCATTCAGTTATGTGCTGTGTTAGAGTTGCGTTGATCCATCCAGTTGACACTTATTGCGTATCAGGGCATGTTTGCTATACTGCTTCCTTGGGTCTCCCCAGGCCCCTGAGGACGGCTGGGCAAACCTGGCTTTTCTGAGGGGAAGTGGTGGCTCCACATGTCTCCCCATGTCCTTTGACAAGGCAGTGGTATGGCTGGGAAAAGTACCAGGCTGCCTACTGCTGTCTCCTCTCCAGAACCCTCTACTGTGCCCCAGGCAGCAGCTACATCAGACTGCGGACACTTGTTAAACACGGGGATGGATGTCACTTGGCCCTTGCGTCACATCTCTGTTCCAGAGAGCCAACCTGTAGGCCTCTCCTTTTGCGCTGTGGGTTTTAACCCAGCCCTACAGTCTGTTGTGACCATTTTGAATCCTGATTCTGAAATCTCAGGGTTTTGGAGAAGCAGCAGGATGTAAAAAGATAGGGACAGCTGGGCTGGGGCAGAGGAAGCAGATGCTCCTGGAAGCAAATGGCTTTTCCATGTGTGCCTTGTCGGAGGCCAACCATGGGCCCTCCGGGGGCCCAGCAGGAGATGAGCCGAGGGCTGGAGAGGAAGTGGGTTAGAGGCTTTGCCGGCAACACATCCCCGGCTGTGTTCATGGCTGAGAGATGTCTCAGAGGGACAAAGGACAGGCAGGGTCACTGCCTAGTCACTTTGTAAACTGCTCCTTGGAGACCAGAGAGGAAATGAAGAAGGCCATGGATGGAGGGGTTGGGAACAGGAAGTGAATCGATCAGGAGGGGGACGAACGGGAAGAAGGTGCAGGCTGAGGCTGAGGCTGTGACAGTGGAGCAGGGAAGGAGGCCTGGTTTCTGGCACGAGCACTGCCTGGGAATGAAACCTTCTTCCATCTGCTTCTCATTAGGAGCCTTTTCACAGCCAGCCCTACCTGGGCACCTTAGGCAAAATACTCCAATTCCTGGTTGGTTAAAAAATGTGACTGCAATGCTCACCCTGACACTACTCAAGGCCGTTGTAAGAGCTGGATGATGGGTGAGTAAGAATGTATAAGCCACCATGCAGAACTGCTGGTATGGAGAGAGGGGGGCTTTGGATTCACATCAGGGTTCAGATCTGGCTCTGTTGCCCACTAGCTGAGCGGTGCTGAATGAGTTGCTTATCTACTCCAAGTCTTAAGTTTTTCCTTGATAAAATGGGTCTAATTGTTTACTATACAATATTAGCTTTAGCCAGATGTCTGGTGTCTAGTTCTACATTGCCATAGGGGTTTTTGCAGAGCAGAAGCACTACCTGCCTGACACCACCATTAGCATCTTACTAATTTTGTGAAAGCCTAAATTCATTCAAAAGTTGTGTGAGGTGTGCTGGGTGGAAGAGGTGAGAAGGAGAAAGGAGAGTGCCCATGGGGGGCAGTGAGAGCAGAGAGGAAGAGATTTAGGAACAGGTCAGTGGCCACTAGGTCCCTGGAAGAGGGTGAGCCTGGAGAGAAGTGGGGAGCTGCTGCTGACTGCACAGGCACATCAAAGGCTTGGATAACAAGGCCAGCAACCATGATGGACCAGATGTGAGAGGCCTTTCTCTGGTTTTGGTTCCTCCTAAGTTTCTTAGTCTGTTTGTGCTGCTCAGGAATACCTGAAACCGGATGATTTATAAAGAATGGACATTTATTTTCTCACAGTTCTGAAGGCTGGGAAGCCCAAGACCAAGGTGCCAGTAGGTTCAGTGTCTGGTGGGAGCTGCTCTGCTTCCAGTCTTATTGCTGTGTCCTCCAGAGGGAAGGAATGCTGTGTCCTCTCATGGTGGGGGGTGGAGGGGCAAAAAGGGAACCTACTCCTATTTGTGAAAGAGGAGCCCTCATGGCCTAACTACCTCTTTTTTTTTTTTTTTTGAGTTGGAGTCTCACCCTGTCACCCAGACTGGAGTGCAGTGGCATGCTTCCAACCACCGCAGCCTCGACCTGCTGGGCTCTAGCGATCCTTCCGCCTCAGCCTTCCAAGTAGCAGGAACTACAGGTGCACGCTACCACACCCGGCTAATTTCTTTGATTTATTGTAGAGATGAGGTCTCGCCAACTTGCCCAGGTGGGTTTATTGTAGAGATGAGGTCTCGCCAACTTGCCCAGGCGGGTCTCGAACCCGCAGGCTCAGGCAATTCACTCACCTCGTCCTCCCAAAGTGTGGGATTACAGGCTGAGCCACCTAGCCCGGCTGGGCTAACTACCTCTTAAAGGCCCCACCTTTTCATACTATCACACTGGCAACGCCTGAATTTTGGAGGGGGCACATTCAAACTATAGCAAGAAGCATCCTGGATTCTGATGGGACATTGGAAAGAATCAGGAGCCCCATTAACGGAGTCAACTGTTTAATTTTAATAAAATAATGAATATTTTTGTCCACCTAAGTTTGTTGAGTAAGATTCACACCTACTACATCCCTGAAATGTACCTAAAAGAGTTAAAGAAGCTAATGACTAACAAATTCTTGAGTTTGCAGGATAGCAGACAAGAAAAGAAACAACTTGCTGAAAACACTGAAACTCCCTCCTCTGAGATGAAAAAAAAAACTGGTTGAAATTGGTTGGAACTAATATGGCCAACAGGAGTTTGCACAGAATGAACTTGCTGACTTCACAGCCCAAATTTTGACTGCATGTTTCATAGTAACTCCCCCTGAATTTGCACATGGGAGCCATGAAGAGGTAGGCAGAGATAACTGTACATGCCAAGGACTTCCCAGACCTCCCCCTTTCTTCCACCAATCACTTATTAATCCCAGATTTACCCCCTAAACCTTTTCTCATAAAATTACTGCCTTAAAGTCAGCAAAAGGAGACAGGCTTGTGCTGGACTCCTATTTCCTAGTGAGTCAACTTGCAATAAAAAGCTTTCTTTTCTCAAATATCCAGTGTCATAGTATTGGCTTCTAGCACATCCCGCAGCAAGCCCCTTTTGCTCGGTACCACCATTATTACTATTATCAGCATTGTTGTTATTATTATAAAATACACTGGAGTCTGGGCTGGACACTAGGTTTCAGTGCATGTTGAGTGTTGCTTGATATGAGTGAAATGCTCAGGATGGCTGAGGTTCCTTCCCCCAGGAAAGGCTCCTGGCCCTTCTTCTCCCAGGCTCTTCCCTGGCTTTGCCCCAGCTGGCAATGACATGTCTACCAGGCCCAGAGTGACAACATAGGGACGGTTCTCTGCATTTGAGGGTCTGGTTGCAGGGCCCTGGTTGGAGTCTGTCTGGACAGAGCACAGGGGGAGCCTGACAGGCCAACCCTCAGCCTTCGAGGGTGGGCCAGGCACAAGAGGTCTGTGGGAGAAGCCAGGGCCCAGGGAAATCTCTCATGTCTGTCTCCATCTTCAGACCTGTCGCCTTCCCCTTCCCTCCTCTCAACACCCTCCACCCAACCTGGCTAGATTCTCCAAGTTCCCTGGCTGGGGAGTAGGAAGGAGTAGGGAGTTTCCAGAATGTCTCTGTAGAGCTCCAGGGGGAGACTTGGCAACTGAAAATTGTCAGCCGTCTCCTTGGCGACCAGCAGCCAAATAATTCTGGGAATGGAGGAGGGAAGGGAGCTCTCAGCAGGGCAGCCAAGAGAGCAGCCTTCAGTTCCCAGAAAACTTAAATTTCTCATTACCTGTGTCAATTAGGGGCCAGTCAGGGGACAGAAATCACACTAGTTGGTTAAAAAAGAGAATTTAACATAAAGAATTGACAACTAAGTATAAAGTTGTTAATTAGATAAGGAGAGGGTAACAGAAAAATGGTAAGTTTTCATGGAGCTTGCAACTGCAGAAGAAGCTACCATTCCTAGAACTGGGGAAAACCAAAGGAAGAGTTTTGGAGGAGGGGTCCTGGAGCCTGGAACATAGACCTCTGAGGAGGGGGCTCCACTCAGCTGGTACTGGGGTCTCTGAGTGAAAAGGAAGGACTTCTGAACCCAGGCCTCTGAGGAAGGGGCAACTGCCAGCTGGTGCTTGGGTTCTGGGGCAGGGGTACAGGGGTAGGCTGGGGTGGATGATGAAGCTGCAAGTGTTGGAAAAGCTGCAAACTGAGGCTGGGCATGGTGGCTCAAGCCTGTAATCCCAGCATTTTGGGAGGCCGAGGTGAGAGGATTGCCTGAACTCGGGGGTTCGAGACCAGCCTGGGCAACTTGGTGAGACCTCATCTCTACAATACATCAAAAAATAAGCTGGGTATGGTAGTGTGCACCTGTAGTTCCAGCTACTTGGAAGGCTGAGGCGGAAGGATCACCTGAGCCCAGCAGGTCGAGGCTGTGGTGGCCATGAGCGTGCCACTGCACTCCAGCCTGGGCAATAGAGTGAGACTCTGACACAGAAAAAAAAAAAAAAAAGAAAGAAAAGCTGCAAACTGGATTGAGCTGCTGCTCCAGGATGGGCTTTCTGCTGCGCAGGTGAAGATGTGTGTGTTGTTGGGGTTTCCCTCACGGGGGATGTATAGATGCTAACAGGAAGAAGCATGTCCAACCTTTCTTTCCAGCCTGCAGGACCCAAGCCCAGCATTACAAAACGGAGTGTGGAAAATACAGGTCTCAAGCTAAGAAACAAGAACCTTGAAGTATCAGTTACCATAGGGTAGTGCTGGAAGTTCTGGTCTTCCAGCCCTGTCATTAATGGCAAGAGCAATGCTGAGTGCACAGTAGGTGCTCACCTAATATCACTGTTAGGCCTCTGCTTTGGTTGATTCTTGATTGAGAAGGCACGTGGGCAGGTAAGGTATAGGCCCTCCCCTTCTTGGCTTTACTCTGGCTTGTTTTGAAGTTACTGACATTCACAGGCTCTGATCACTGGAAGAAATTTTTATAATAGTAATGATGAAAACAACAGCAGCAAAGAAATATTGAAGCAAGAGTAGCCTAAGGAAAACTATAAAATCACTGTGATCAAATCATAATCACAAGTAAAGGACAAGATAAATAGCCTCATGGGACAGAAACAGAACCAAGTCCAGAAATATAGCCCAGTACTTACGGATTATAAGGTACAATAAAGGTGGCATTTTAAACCAGTAGGCATAAATCATCATTTACTTAATAAATTGTGTTGGCACAGTTGACCTGTAGTCTGACTGGAAAAAAAAAGGATTAAGATCCCTATCTCATAAGTTATTAAAACTAAGTTTCAAAAAGATGAAAGACTTAAATGTAATATTTGAACAATTACACAAAGAAAAAAATTAGAAGAATATTTATACAATCTGGAGTTTAAGGAGATTTTTCCAAACAAAATAGAAAATCTGGAAACTGCAGAAGAAAAGATAGACATAAAATGTTTACATTTTAGGAAGATAAAAAATGCCATATGTAAAGTCAAAGACAAATTATAAACTGGAAAAACGATTTCAATATATACCACCAACAAGGAGTTAATATCTGAAATACACAAAAAGGTAATAAGAAAAATAATCTAGCACAAAAATAGACAAAAGATAGGAACAGGTGATTCATACAAGAAACAATCCAAACAATCAACAAATTTATGAAAAGATGTTTAACCTCACTGATAGTCAAGGAAATGCAAATTTTAAAAATCAGATACTACTTTTTATTTCTCAGAATAGCAAAACTTAAAAGAATGATCAGCCAATCTCTTTCAGGTCCCCTTCCACTGTGGGAGCTTTTCTGTCTTCTTAATAAATCCTACTTTAAAAAAAAAAAGAAGAATGATCATACCTAGGACTGGCAAAGATAAGGGAGAAACAGTACTCCTAATCACAGCTGGTGGATATGCAAATTACCACAGACTTTTGATAAAGGGACCTGATAAAATACATGAAAATTAAAAATATGCATCTCTTTGAGCTGTGTGATTTATACTACAAAAAACCCCCACAAAACTTAAAATATTCGAGGGTATACATACCAAAAAAAAGCATTTTTTTGTAGTGGAAAAAAATTAGTAGTGGTTGAATTATATATATATATATATATATAAAATGTTATACAACTATTAAAAATGATAAATTATAGGTAGGGCATGGTGGCTCAAGTCTGTAATCCCTGCACTTTGGGAGGCGGAGGCAAGAGGATTGCCAGAGCTCAGGGGTTCGAGACCAGCCTGAGCAACACAGCGAGACCTCATCTCTACAATAAATCAAAAAATTAGCCGGGCATGGTGGCACATGCCTGTGGTTCCAGCTACTTGGAAGGCTGAGGTGGAAAGATCATCTGAACCCAGCAGGCGAGACTGCGGTGGCCATGAGCGTGCCACTGCACTCCAGCCTGGGCGACAGAGTGAGACACCGACTGAAAATAAATAAATAAATAAAAATAAATTATAGAATGACAAATGCTTTATGATGAGGTACTTAGAGTAGTCAAAATCATAGAGACAGAAAGTAGGATGGTGGTTGCTAGGGCTGGGGGGTGGGAAGAAGGGGAAATGGGGAATTGTTCAATGGATATAGAATTTCACTTTTGCAAGAGAAAGAAGTTCTGGAGATAGGTTGCACAGCAATGTGAATATACGTAACATTACTGAACTGTGCACTTGAAAATGGTTAAGATTGTAAATTTTATGCTATGTGCATTTTTAGACACAATTTTTAAAAAGGAAGAAGATATTAGAGGAATTTTCACAAAGTTTTGCTAGATGAGAAAAAGCAACTTGCAGAGGAACCTATGTGGTATTTGTAAAACAAATGACAATAAATGTAAATAAATGCCTGCTGTATAATCGAGACCTGCCTGGTCGTAACTCCAGAGAGCTCTCCACACGCCTCAAAGTCCAGGGCTCCAGGCAGGGGCTGATGTTAAACCAAGCTTATTAGCTTTGTCAGCCCTAGGTGGCAAGGCACCCTTTAAATAGACTCCTGTCCTGGTCTTCCCCCACTTCAATGCTTCTTCCCCAAATGCTAGACCCCCACAGGCTCACAGCTGTTTCCAATATTCTGCACAAACTTTATTGAAATGAGAAGCTCTGTTTATCATCCCTCAGGCCCCAGCTCCTCCTGATTAGGTACAGATGACCTGACGGTCAGTGGGGCCTGAGCCAGAAATCAAAGAAGAGATTGTTCTGAATCAGGAGGTGAGAGGAGGAGAAGCCTGGAGAACTGAGCAGGGCCTACTGGAGGCTTCAGCCAACTGGGGGCAGATGGGGGACATTCTCAAACTGAGGGGAGGAGGGGAGGGCAGGACTGAGTTCTTCAAGGGCCACTGGTCTGCTCATCTGCTCTGGCTATATCTTCTCTCTCTGGCCTCCAAGTCCCCTTCAAAAGGCAAATCCCATGCCAAAAACATCTCCCCATCTCTAATCTTCAAACTCTGCTTTTATCTCCCAGTTCTACTGGGAAACCTCTCTGGATGTAATGAAAAAAGGGCATCTCTCTACCCTTGGCCTTCCACAATTTCACCATTCGTAGAACTATAGAATCATCAAAATCAGATACTGAAAATAACAGATCACTCTAAGTTTCAACTACCTTTCAATGTAGGGGCTCCTTCTACCACGCCCCAGCCAATGGCTATTGGCTACAGTTTATGCTTGAACATTCTAAGCTGTGCTATCCAATATAGCTCCAGGCATGTGTGGCTATTTAAAATTAAATGGACTGAAACTAAAAATTCAACTTTTTAGTCACAGTTGCCACATTTCAAGTGCTCAATAGCTACATGTGTTGGACAATGTGATACAAAATATGAAGGGTCTCATATGTTACCCTAGTTGCAAACTAACAAGTTAGTCTGCCAGTTTCATGGATGTTGGCAGAAGATATGAGACTCCTGGGTCAGAGACAAAGGATTTTATTACTTACAGCATATCAGTAGCCAGAGTATCAGCATTTTCTTGCTTCAGTTTTCTGAGCTCCAATTCCCACAGGGGAGTGTGAACTAGGCCAAATGCTACCCATACATGCTGTGGGTTGCCATCTAAGAAAGGAACCCTGAGTTAAGGGAACCTGGATATTTTGTAATGGGCAGTAAGCATGCTACATTTGCTCTGAAGAAGATACTGTCTTCCAAAGTTGCTGGCTATAGAGAAATATCCTTGAAAAGTATCCAGAACAAAGTCAGGCAGTGTCTCTCCTCATAAAATGTGTAGAGATCCACAAGACCCCTAGAGAATTGTCTCCCAACACAGTGCAGATATGGCACACTTCCATCAGTGCAGAAAGTTCTGCTGGATAGTACTGATCTAGGGAATGGGGAGTTTTACTAGGTATTTCCCATCACTTCTGAATCTTGGCCCAAGGACTCACAGAAAAATAAGTAAGCACTGGCCCTTTGCACCCTTATGTATTCATTTTAAGGTGTCCTCCTTGATGCAGATGCTCACTCACATTATACTTATTTTCTTTTTATTTTAAAGATGTGGGGTACAATTCAGGGTTAGGTACATATGTGGTCATCGTACAGGTAAGGTTTGGGCCTCCCTTTGGTCCCCACTTCACCTTGTTTGAGATCGGGCAACCTTATTGATCTTACTGATGTTGTGTGGCCCACTCCCCCCCCCCCCTGCAGTGTCACACTACTGCCAATCCCTGGCTTATAGTATTATGATAAATGTTACATTATACTTACTGTCTTTCTTAGCTAGGCCATGAAAGGCTGAGTCTGATTTTGTGTCCCTGTCCTCATAATGATGTGAGAAGTGGAGGCAAGAGTAATCTAGAGAGGGACAAGTAGCTCTGGCAAAGGCCCAGAGGTGGGATGAGCAGGACATGGCTGGAGAGGCTGGGAGGCCCACAGGTGACACAACCAGGACACTCTTAAGTGGTCAAACACTCTAGCAAAGCGGTTCCCAAACTTTAGCAGGCATCAAAATCACAGGGAAAGTTTGAGGAAAAAGATTGCTGAGCCCCTCCCCTAGAGTTTCTGATTCAGGAGGTCTGTGGTAGGGCATGAGAATTTGCATTTCTTCTTTTTTTTTTTTTTTGAGTTGGAGTCTTACTCTGTCATCCAGGCTGGAGTATAGTGGCATGCTCACGGCCACCCCAGCATCGACCTGCTGGGCTCAGGTGATCCTTCCACCTCAGTCTTCTAAGTAGCCAAAACTACAGGTGTGTGCTACCACACCTGGCTAATTTTTTGATTTATTGTAGAGATGAGGTCTCACCAAGTTGCCCAGGCTGTTCTCGAACTCATGAGCTCAGGCAATCTTCTCACTTTGGCCTCCCTAAGTGCTGGGATTTCAGGTTAAGCCGCCGTGTCTGGCTGAGAATTTGCATTTTTAAGTTCACAGGTGTTTCTGATGCTGCTGATCTGAGGGATAACTGTGAGAAACACTGCTGTAGTGTGAAACGTGCACTTTGGGCGGCATGCTAGGTGACACACAAATGGCTAACTTTTATCTTAAGTTTGTCTTATGCATGAGGAGGAAAAACATAACCAGCACATCAAATTAGTTATATTCTCAAGTAATAACAAGTTGATTTAAGGATACATTTACATATATACGTAGTTGTATACATGTAATGCGAAGACTGGCAGAAATGGTGAAGGTGTTAAAGGATCGACTGATGTTTGGGCACACCTGATGCAGGAAAGGGCAAAGAATGGGATTCAGACAGGCCCACAGTCCAATCCCAACACTACTTACAGATTGGCAAATCACAGCCTCTTGGCTTCCTTGTTTAAAAAATGGCATTATTAAGTTTCCACGAGTGTTTCTCAGGACTTGTGAGGATCAACTCTCTCCCTCCCTCCCTTCTTTCCTTCCTCAGGAAGAAGGTACAATCCCTGCCCTTGGACTGTTCTGTCTTAGGGGACATGTTCTGTCACCTTTAAACACTAAGAAATTGTGAAGGGTTATTATAGTCCTAGGCCCCCCACCCTTAAGAGTGAAACAACCCCTCCCTCCAGTTGAAGCCTGAGGACACTGGAAGGGGAACAGGCCTAGGTGGGAGAGCAGAGGGGTCATGCAGTCATTTCCTAGGATGGGCAGGCATAGATCCTGGGTCTCCAGTTCACCTGCCGCCTCCTACTCAGGCTGCCCAGTGCAGTCCTTTGAGGCAGCTGTCTTTTTTGTAATCATGCTGCCTTAGGTTAAGAACAAAATTGCTGGGCGAATCTGGAGCCTGTGTGAGACAGGTGGTCCTGGGCCTGACACAGAGAATTCATTCAAGACCAAATCCATTTTCCTTGTTCTGGAGCAGTAGCCCCTGTCACCAGGACTGGTCTTATTAATATCAGGGAAATGGGGGAAGGGGAGGGGAGAAAGACAACAAGAAAGGAAAATTCAATTATTCATGGGATCCTCAGCATGGAGAAACCTCTCTGGAAGAGTCCCTCAAGGAGCTATGGCTCAAAGCAACTGGTCTCGCTCCTGTCCAAAGACTGGTAATTGGGAGGGATGATGATGGGAGTGAGGCAGCCTTTTAAGTGAACCCCTAAATCCATGCTTTTTGGCTGAGCTCTCTAGACTCCAAGTGGTGTTTCCATCACACCATCCATTCCACAGGGTTTTCTGCTCCCTGTCCGCCTCATTTTAATGACCTCAGACAGACATAAAAACAGCTGAGCTCAGCATAAGTGACTGAGACATGAACATTGCCTCAGGGTCCCTGTGGACCCCAGCTGGGTACCATGCTGCCCTAGGTTCCACTTTGACAGGATAAAGTGAACTCATTTATTCAGTTATTTCAAGTGAGCTAACACTAGGCAGTGCCAGAGGACGAAGACATAAATCTTTCCCAGAGTTCGGAGTCACTGCCAAACACCTTGGATAAAACTTTCTGCCTGTTCAAGACAGTTTTTCCTTCCCTTTAAAAATGAGGAGGGGAAAAGTACTAAAAACCTAAGGAGGTAGGGGGAGGGTGTTAGCAGATTCTGGGAATGACAAACTTGTCAACGCTTTGGACTCATAAAAATTCTTCCAGTAAGAAAGGCAAACTTTTAAATTGGAAATTTTTCTTAACACTCTTAGTGGGTGCTCAGGGTGTCACTGGTCACTTGGTCTGACTGTGGGTTAACCCTGGCTGGGAAGGGATTTTCTTATATGTCTAACGGCTGCATTTGCACCAGAGATGCACCCTGTGGGCTGTGGTTATAGCCACAGATGCCTCTCAATGAGCAAACTCAAGCAGGCTGATTGAAAACATTTGAACACTTCCTGGTCAGCGAGAAACCTTGCTCCAGAACTGTAGAACAACTCAGGGAAGAGACAGTGGGCTCTGCATGGCTCTATGTAGCAGAGGAGGAAGAACCACTTTTTTTTCTTCACTAAGAGATTTTATAGCAACAAACATGTGAAAGTTACTCACATCCTTATCACCCCTGTAATGTCAAATGATTTTGTGTTTCCAGGTTTCTTGGCTATACACACATCTTTAAAGCATAACTGTGACCAGGACTCAGTCACCTCCCACCCCACTCTCCCTCTCTCTTTTTGCCCCCCAGTCAAGAATTCTCCCCTAGATCTGTGTTCTAAAAATTTGCTAATCGAAATTTGTGGTCTGGAAACTAACAGCAGCACCACCCCAAACCTACTAAACCAGAAATCTTCCGGTTAACGAGATTTCCCCGGGAGATCTGCATTTACATTAAAGTTTGAGATAGAGTGCTCTAACACATTGGCTGAGACAAAATTCTCCTAAAATTGGGGTTACACAATTTTCTCCTTCCTTCCCTCTTCCCATAGTTGGGAACATCTGTGTGGTGCCAGGTACTGGGTTGAGTGCTGGGCCCCACAGAGCACCAGATTCATTAGAAATGGTCTCTGCCTTACAGCTATTAAGGCCTGCCTGAGGCTAAAGCATGGTGGCATCATGGTGTCAAAGAATAACAGAATTTTAGAGTTGGAAGGGGCCTGGTGGGGGCGGACCAAGGCAAGGCAGTGAAATGGCTTTGTTCATGGCCACAGAGTAGGTTGATGTTGCAGGTGGGATTCAAACCCAGGCCTCCTGCTCTGTACACACCACTCTTCCCTCTCTGCCTGTGGAATTTGTATCTCTGGCAGACAAGCTGGCACGTGGAGATACACAGAAAAGAAATGCCTTGGCTTGCCTTGAGGTCCTCCTCCCCCTCGACATGCCCGCTGAGAGGCCCTCATCCCCACACTCCCTGCCTCTTGGCTGGCACAGCCTCTTGCTTAGGGGTCTTTGCACATCTTCCCTCAGCATGCCTCCTGATCTCTTTGAGACAAGAAAAGACATAGCACATGATTCAAATTGTGAAGAAATAAATTCTCCACAAAGTAATGTATGAGCTGAATAAATTATTACTGCCAAATAGATGCAGATAAATAAAAAGTCAGAGGGGTTTTTGGAAATTGATCAGATGGATCCAAAATTAATCATGAAGAATAAACTGGTAATTATATTTTTTAAAAATATGAAAGAATTAAAATAGTCAAGAGGGAGAACAAGTTCTTAAATTAAAACACATTATTTAATAATAATACTAAAACTGTGGTGCTGGCACAAGAATAAACTGGAATTAAAGAGATCCCAGAATTCTATTTTATGTTTTGAGGTGTGTGCAATTTAACAGGATAAAGGAGATGTCAGAAAAAAATGGAAGAGAAACGGAGGTTTCTCAACAAGTCGTGTTGGAATTATGAGCTAACCATTTTATTTCTTTTGAGTCAGGATCTCATTCTGTTGTCCAGGCTGGAATGCAACAGCACCATCATGGCTCACCATAGTCCTAACCTCCTGCGCTCAGGTGATCCTTCTGCCTCAGCCTCCCAAGTAGTTGAAACTACAGGTGGGCACCACCACATCCAACTAATTAAAACAACATTTTTTTTTGTAAAGATGATGTCTCGCTACATTGCCTAGGCTGGTCTTGAACTCCTGGGCTCAAGTGATCCTCCTGCCTTGGCTTCTCAAAGTACTGGGATTATAGGCATGAGCCACAGCACCCAATCTTTAGTTAACATTTTTTAAAAAGGGAAAATGTGATCAATTTGATATGCCTCACACCAGAAAAAAATTTAGATGATAAAGTATCTTTTTACAGATAAAAATCACATAACTGAGAATAAAATTAAATATATTTTCTAGAGCGTGCTAACATTCTAGAACCAGTAGACTCCCCCAAAATAACAAATTGATATTTCATTACAAAAAATTAAATAATTTTGTGTGAAACAACTATAACACATTTAAAAAGTCCGACAGACTGAGAATATATATTGTGAGTAAAATAGAAGGCTACTGTCTTTATCTGGAAAAATCAATTCATACATATTTCACACAACTTGATAAGGAAAACATTAATATCTCACAAGATAAATAGGCAAAGAACACTACAGACGCTTTTCAAATAAACCCCATCAAAAAGTAATCTTGTTTGTACTGAAATGTAAACCAAAAGAAGTTATCAGGCCATTTTAAAAATGAAAGTATGCCTTGTAAGGTGAGATAAAATTGGTCGGGTGATACATATTGGTAAAACCAAAGCCTTTTGGAAGCAATCTGGCACAACCAAAAGCCATAAAAATGCTCCCATTTTATTAATATGGTACTTAAATTTAATGTCTCTAATCTTAAGAAATAATTCAAAATATTACACAAGAAGACATTTGTTGCAGCAGCATTTATAACTATAATGTTGGAAAAGTGGACACCACATAAATATTCAACAGAGATAGCTAGCGATATGCATGTTTACTGGATAGGATAATCTGGTCAACTATTATTTTGAACTAATAATCCCAAAGACTATGTAGCAACATGAAAAAAGCACTTGAATGTTTCAAATAAAAGGATATAATAACATATATGCACTATGATTATTACAAATATTTATATTAAGATAAACAGGTCAAGCCAATAATTTTTATGATAAAGTAATGAGATTATTGATCATTTTTATGCTCATTGTTTGCTATTTTATTGCTTTCATAATATAAATATTAAACTTAAAATGATTCATATTCTGCATACACTGACAAAGATTGGCATAAAGAGATGGTCACATGGGGAAAGAGCCAATGAAACTGAACACTAAGGGTGCGATTAGAAGTTAATCACCTCATTTTCTTTATAAAAAATTTTTTTATTTTAAAGATGTGGGAATCAGCCGGGCTCAGTGGCTCAGCCTGTAATCCCGCGCCTTTGGGAGGCTGAGGTGAGTGGATTGCCTGAGCCCGTGGGTTCGAGACCCGCCTGGGCAAGTGAGACCTCATCTCCACAATAAATCAAAAAATTAGCCGGGCGTGGTAGCGCGCGCCTGTAGTTCCAGCTACTTGGAAGGTTGAGGCGGAAGGATCGCTGGAGCCCAGCACGTCAAGGCTGCGGTGGCCGGGAGCGGCCACTGCACTCCAGTCTGGGAAACAGAGTGAGACTCCAACTCAATAAATAAATAAATAAATAAAGATGTGGGAATCACCTCATTTTCATTTGTGGGAAACAATCTTCCGTGCAAAGCTTCTACGACTCATATCCTTCCACGTGCATAGCTATTTCTGTGTGGGGTCAGGGAAACATGGTATCTTAGAATGGGCAGAGCCTCAGAGATCATTTTATTCCACACACCAGGTAATTCAAGAACTAAAGCATCCATTACAAGTAATTACCCACCTTCTTACTGATTGAATACTCCCATGAATGGGGAGCTCACCACCTCACAAAGTGGCCTGTTCAGCCTGCCTGTGCCTTCTGCATGACGCTTGAGGCTGTCACACATGACCATGCCTCTGAACTCAGAAAGCAGGGCTTTCCCATCAACTTCACTTCTTCCCAACTGGGATTTTAAGTCATGAAGCACAAACTAAGGATCTGAAGTAAGACTGTCCCATTCTTTCTAGCAATAGAAAAATATTAAGCTCAAAATAGGAGATCATTCTCATTCTTGAAAAATATATTCTAGAAACTGGAATATAGACACCTATGGTTACTCTACTGAACAGAAAAAAATTCTGGGCAGAGATGAATTCTTCCAAAAAAGTGCTATAGACAGTTGCTACACTTCTCTAAAGACTTTAGATTCTCTTTTTGAAATTTCTTTCAGTTCTTCAGAATATGAGAGGGACAGAGCTTCTATTCAGACCTTATCTTTCTTATTACATTAAAGCTTCTGGCTGCTTCTAATCTCAGCAGAAGTGGTGGGAGGCTGATAAATTGGTGAAGGAGGGCCAGGAAGTTTCAGGCATGGGCCAGTGGGGACTCTCCGTGGGTTTGCCAGACAGTCACTGGCGCTTCTATAAGCCAAGAATCATCCCACTTCAAATGTGTTTCTTGTATTTCACTAGAAGAGTCTAAAAGTTTAATGTTTAAAGGAGGGTAAAAAATTCACATAAAAAATGGAGAATGGTGCTTCACCCTCATCCACATTTTAAATGATAGTTTGCAGAACAGTAAGGCAAGCCACAGGGAAGGGAAGTGTCTCGGGACAATGGTCTAACAGCATTTCTCTGAGACGACACTGGGAAATACAGTGAGGGAGCGGTTGTGAGAAGGCCAGAGCATGGCTTACCCACCTATCCTTCTGAGGGACCCAGCAGCAGGCACAGGAGATGAAAACATCAGCCTGGGGGAGTGAGCAGCAGAATGGAAAAGGAGGAGTCAGCAGACAGAAGTGAGAAGGGGAAGTGTCTAACTCTTCTCTTGGCCATGGAATAATAAAAGTATAGAAAGTGTTAAAGCGGGTACCTTTTTGGGTTTTTTTCTAGAGCAGAAAGTTGGTGTTCCTTGCAGCATATAGCAAGACTGTGATAGTTCATAGTTTGTGAGTTCAAATGATATGAAGATCTTCAATATACATGATTATTTCCCAGAAGTGGTGGAGGGTTAAAGTGAGGGTGTTAGGATTGAAGATCTGACCCTTTTCTTACTCCCTTGGTAAAATCAGTATGTGCCCAACTGCTGGGCTCCCAAAGCACTCCCCACCCCCAAGCAGGCAAGAGCAGGGTAAGACCCCATGACTCACAGAGGGAAGACATGCAGGCCCAGCTCAGCAGCTGGTTGTTTCTCCTTGGATCCTCTTTCTAATTTAGGCCCCTACTTGAATCAAAGGGGGATGAAGAGTTAAGCCAAGGCTTGACAAAACCAGCCTCTCTCTCCCTGGTGTCTGGAAAGGTACTGCCTACCACCTCAACCCCCACCTCCCACCCCCAGCAATTCTCTAAGATTTTCCACTGTTGATCTTATGTGTAGAAACTGCCAGCAGCTTTCATAGTGACGAAGCTTTGCTGAGGAGGATCAACACTTTTCTCATGACCAAAAGCAATAATGTCTCTTGAGAAGGAGCTGTCAGACACCCTACTAGACTATGACAAACTCATTTGCCTTTCCTAATATTAACAGTTGCCTTAGATCCTGCACCTAGCATGACAGCAGCTGTGCCCTGGGTGAGGTGTTCACTCACCCACTGGAAATCATAGTCCTGTTCTACGTAATCATGAATTTCAATATACTAACAGTATTAAGCTGGCCAAGATAAACCTGATGGATTTGGTTCAGTATTTGGTGCCAAGTAATACACAGCTGATTAACCCAGCTCGCAGACGCACTGAAATCACCTGGTTATTGCTTGCCTCTCCATTTTCTTACTTTTTTCTCAGGCAGGCACTGAGAGATATGATTTGGCCAGACCACGTGTGAAGATGATAACATTGCTTACAGCTCTGATCAAGGAGCTGCACCCTGAAAAACAGCCTTTGGATTGCTGACTCACTAAACTGGACACTTGGTGTTAATACAGCTATGATGCATGCAGAAAACAGGATGGCTTTGCTGCCTCCTAGGTGGCGAGACAAAGGGATGTGAGGAGAGGGGCAAAGGGGAAGGCAGAAGAATGCCCAGTGCTTGCACACCCGTGGGAACAGCTGCCAAATGGAAATTACTAACGACACTTGTGAGGGTAAACTGGTAGAGACTTTACCAGAGAACTGAACTGGAAAGGGAAGTGGTAAAGTTTTACTTAGGATACCCCAAATATCCTAAATATCCTAAAATATCAGCTGAGCTGAGTATGGTGGATGGTCCAACTCAATTCTCAAATAGTAGGAGAAAGCAAAGTATCTCAATACGCTTTCCATGCTCGTGCATCCTGTGTCATATAATTGGGGTTCAAAACTGGGATGGAAAATCTCAAGGAAAAATGCTAGTGAATGAGGAAATGGCAAAGGCAAGGAAGATATTTATTCAGCAAGAACAAATATTCATTGGTACCTATGATGTGCTGGGTATTGTGTTAGGGGTATTGAGTGGACAAGACTGATCACCAGCTTCCAATCCAGAGAGGAAGGCAGACGCCGTGTAAAGAGAATGGGGGGTGGGGGGTAGAAGAAACAAGCACAAGTGGGAGCTCCACTTTTTACAAATCCTGCTCCTGAGGCCCTCTCTTGGCCTCAGTGTCTCCACTCCAAGACAGTGATCAGTATTACCTACTGCTTTACCTATGCTTTCATACATAAGCCTGTAGGTCTAGGTTGTATGCAGAGTCTGCTTTTGTCTGTATGGGGGAGGGAATCTGTATTTTTCCTCAGATTTTGTAGGTAGTTCTTGTGATAAGAATTCTGATGGTGGATCTGGAACCCAGGTTAGAAAGTTGCTAGTTGGTACTAAGTACACACTGAGAAGGCATTACTGAACACAGCCTGCTGTCCTGTAGGAGATCTTGAGCGTCGCCCCTCTGAAGTCTGCCCAGATGGTGTTAGGGGTCCCTGTACCCCCCTCCTTTAGCATAGTCTATTATCATGCTGACTTATTCTGGGTCTCTGCCACTACACTAAACTCCGAGATGACTGTTATTCATCTCTCTTTTGCTGGTGTTTAGCATAAAGGGTATACAATAAACTCATCTGTTGTTAAATGAAGGAGTTCAATGATTTCCAAGTATTTCTGAGTCCTGCTCTAGGGGATAAAACACAGGCAAGGGAAGTAGAATACAAAAATACATATGCCACCATCCCCCTGTGATAACAGGAGCATTCAGTGAATCCACTGGTATAGTCTGGGCTGTGACAGAGTTGCTGTCAGGGCTCTAGAAGACCTGCTCTGGCTTTCTGGGAGGGGACCCATTTACCCCATTTTTCTCAAGCTCCCTGTTTCACTTTTGAGTAGCAAATGTGAGAAATAAAAAGCATCTCAATGGGACTTGCAGGAAAACATCCAGGACTCTAAGATTTTAAAGGCAAAACCTTTTGTCTTCCTAAAATGTTACTTCTTTAATAGGGCAAGTGGATTTTTTACTTCCACTGCCTGCTTTTAAGAAATGTCTATATGAAAGTCAAATTTTCAGATACTTGAAATAACTGATGATAGAATAAATTTTCTCTAATTTGCGGAAAAAAGCAAAACAGAAAGATATTCTGAAATTCTGTATGTCATTTGAAATATTAAACAAGTACAATAATCTCTTCCAAATGGTGTCACCTTTTTAAAGCTTTTACTTTGTACTTTCACTTAAGAATATGTTATGTGCATACATGGGGGAGCGTGGAAGGGGGCAGTGAAGGAGGAAAGATATTAAGCCTATGAGGCTTGAAGACGTGGCTTTTACCTGCCAGCCCAAATCCCCAAACCAGTGAAGTACTACTGCCACCTCATGGTTCTGTAAGATGCTGACAAGAAGCATGTTCTGCTCACATTACCTAAACTAAACCCAAAGTGTCCCAGGGGTCCACACAGAGGTGTTACTTGGAAAAAGATCAGAATAAGAAAAGTCTTGCTTTTTCATTCAAAGGGATCACGTGCTTCACATTAGTTTGGTTTCAAAAAGACCTCAGGTCTTAAAACTTAGAGAACTATGACATTTATTTTAACATCTGTGACAGTTTCACATCAAAAAAGCCTCAACATAAAAAAACTTTACCTTCCAACCCCACTGGGACATTTTCACATAAACTAGGATATTTCACAAACAATAAAGTTATTTCTTCAATATTCAATCTTTTCAATCTCATCCATGTCTTCAGGGTTGAGTTGTTTAATATTGCTGTCTAAAAGAACAAGAGAGAAAAGGACCAGTCTTATTCCAGGGCCTAAACTTCATTCTATCCAACTAAACTTCTGAAGAGACACCATGTATAGAAAGCCTTGAGATAGAAACATAAGGATGGTACCAAAATAACTGACCAATACCAACAGCATCAAATGCACCAGACTACAGAATATACATGTCTAGATACCTTGGGGCAGAAAAAGGCCAGAGTGGAAGTGAGGAGAGCCTGGTGAGGTGAGACACTGAGGTATCTCTGCTACAGTCACTTCCTGAGACCAGGTTGTGGGAGCTCATCACACAACAGTGGCCTTCATGCTTCTTCCTCCCCCCTGCCCCACCCAGTTAGCCTAACACAGGGGCTCTTAATCTACTTCCCTGAAGAGTTGGTAGACATGCTACACTCAATCTGTCAACTTTTCAAAGTGATACTCCAAACAGCATGTATGTGTCTATATGCATTTCCCTGGGGAAAGTGCCCACTGCTTCCTACAAAGGTCAACTACCACTGTCCTGGAAGGTGAAAATGTTCTTATTCCTCTGCTCTCAGGCACACTCATGGGTTTTGGGATATGGGGTAATTTGAGGAGTGGACATCCCAGGTCATGAGACCCTTTGCATTTCTGTCAGAGCAATTTGCCAGTCCAGAGTTCCTTCCAGCAGGCCATGATTGGAGCCTACCTTGTTTAGATGGGGCTGGACCTCAGAATTTAGGACTGTGCTATGTGGTAGGATATGGGCAAGAAGAGGGGGAAAGTGTATATAAAAGAAGCTGGGAATAGGAGATAATCTTAAAGGACTTTACACTTTGCTTAGGGTATTACTTCTTCATAGAATGTGAAAATCTGCTCCAGATTCCAGAATGAGCTATGATGTATAAATCTGAACTCATACTAATTCTACTTGATTTGTACATTTTTCTTAATCTACCGTATAAATATTTAATTAACTGTCTCATAGTAGGATTCTGGTTCTGTGACTTAGAAGCCTTCTGCCCCATGGCTTCTGCTTCCATCTCTCACAAGCTCGGACTCAAGCTCTCTGACACACATCATTGCCGTCAGCATTAGCAACCCTGTGGTTCATACTGTGAACATGGTACTACTTACTAAAGTGTTCCTGGATTTTCAGGAGCAGGGGAAGCTTATTTACTTCAATCATGTTGAAGGCGAGGCCTTTTTTGCCAAAGCGTCCTGTCCGCCCTATGCGATGGAGGTAGGTCTCATAGTCTGGCTCCTCTCTTTGTTTTACAGGAATATCAAAGTTCACGACAATCGTGACTTGCTTCACATCAATCCCTAGAAGAGGAAAAACATGGTAGGGTCCTGTAATGTTTGCTTCATGACATAGCCATTCAAGAACCACACTCACCAAGGAAATTCTGATTAACCGAGACAATTTATGAATCAAATCTGGCCTTATGTAATTGAAACAGATACTTTGGTCAGTTTGCTTCCATGCTTGCTATCTATATCTATGATGTTAGATAACAGTGTCAATAGAGGATAATTCTACAAAAGTCTAAATATGTACAAATCATGTATACGTGTGTATGTGTCTGTGTATGTGCATATGTGTGTGTGAGGAGGTGCTCTCACCAAGCCCACAGAACCACTCTTTCCCCGCTGCTCCTTGTAAGTCCCCAGCAGTCTCCTCAGTATTGTGCTCCCTTACTATCACAGGTCCCCAGCCCTGTTTTACTTCACAGCTATTGTTCTGGTGAGGTCTCTTTAATTCCTTGTCTCAATTGTTACAACAGCTTCCAGACTGGTTTCCCCTCTTTCTCTTCTCATCTCTCCTATGATGGTTACCACAGCAATGTATAGGGCACTTGAATTCAGAACCCACTGCCCAAATTGTACAGGATAAAGCACATGCAATTCAAGACCTCAAACCACCCAAAGTCTTATCTCTTCCTTTCCTGACTCACAAATACAACACTCCTATCACAAGGTTCTGGCTGTTTCCCAAAAACATGTAAATTCTCATCCACATGAATTGCTAAAAGCTTTTGATATAGTTTAGATGTGTATCTCCTCCAAATCTCATGTTGAAATGTGATCCTCAATGTTGATGGTGAGGCCTAATGGGAGAAGTTTGGGTCATGGGGGCAGATCCCTCATGAATGGCTTGATGCCGTTCTCAAGGTAGTGAATTCACTTGAGAGCTGGTTGTTTTAAAGAACATTCATTATCTTGCTCCCACTCTCAACATGTGACATACCATCTCCCCTTGCCTTCCACCATGAGCAAAAGCTTCTTGAGCCTCGACAGAAGCCAAGCGGATGATGGTGCCATGCAGAACCATGAGCCAAATAACCATTATTTTCTTTATAAATTACTCAGCCGTGGGTATTCTTTTATAGTAACACAAAACAGACTAATACATTTTTCAAATCTTATGTTGCCTAGAAAGACTTCTGTGCCACCCCTCACCCCCATTGCCTTCCCTTCCCCAACACTAACAAACAGTCGGGATCATGATACTTGTGCTCCTTGTACTTTGGCCCTAGAGCTCTTTGCGCCTTGTTTCCTCTAGGGTATAGAGTTATGCTGTCCAATATGGTAAATGTTAACTCCATGTAGCTATTTAAACTTAAATTAATTGGAAGTAAAAATTCAGCTCCTTAATCACACTAGCCATACTTAAAGTGCTCAAGAGCCATATATGGATAGTGGCTATCAAATGGACAGCAGACTAGAACATTCCCTCACTGCAAAAAGTTCTATTGGGTAATGCCAAGAGAAAGAGCCTAGGTGGTGAGCTCCTGAGGGACAGGACCTCATCTTTTTTCAGGACATCCTTCCAAAGTGTGGAGCTCAGCTTCATTCCTAATGTGGCAGGTTCTCAGTTCTATTTGCTAAACTAAGAATGAACCAGTAAACACGATATGAGTATGAGGCCTAAGCAATGATATAGAGGAGGATGGAGAAAGAAGGAAGGTCCCTCTCTTGAAAAAACAGATCCTTTTCCCCACCATAGTCAATACTTTTAAAATTAAAAATATGGCAGAAACGCTCAACATCATCAGTTACTAGGGAAATGCAAATTAAAACCACAATGAGATACCAGTATACGTTCTGCCAGAATGGATAACATTAGAGCGACAACACCAATTGCTAGCAAGAATATAGAGCATTTGGAACTCTCCTACACTGCAAAATGGTATAGCCACTATGGGAAAGAGTTTTGTAGCTTTTTAATAAAGCTAAGTGTACACTAAGCATATGACCCAACAATCCCGCTACTAGGTATTTAACCAAGATAAATGAAAATATGTCCACACAAACACACTTACACATGAATTTTTATCACCACTTTATTCAAAATAGCCCCAAACTGGAAGCAATTCAAATGTCCATCAACTGGCAAATGGACGAACCATTAATGGAATACTAAAAAGGAATGAACTACTGATGCATGTAATGACACTGACGAAACTCAAAAACATCATGTTAGGTGGAAGAAGTCAGACACAGAGACAATATACTATATGATTTAATTTATGTAGCATTTTGGAGGGAACAAAAATACAGAAACAGAATTTGACCAGTAGTTGCCAGAGTTCATAGGATGGGAGGGGGAGACTGACTGCAAAGGAGTGTGTGGAAACTCTGGGAGATGGAGATGAACTGTGCTTGGATGATGGTGATGGTTACACGACTGAATATGTTTGTCAAAACTCACTGAACCTTGCACATAAAGAGTGAATTTTATCATTTGCAAATTATACCTGACTTTAAACACACCTACCTCGAGCACAAACATTGGTCGTTATGAGAACCTTCTCTTTCCCATCCCGAAACCTCTGAATGATGGCAGCTCGTTGCTCCACAGTCAGTTCCCCACTTAACAAAGACACCTGATGGCCATCCTGCGTCATCTCCACAGTCAACCACTTGGCGTTTTGGCGCGTCTATGTAAAAAGCAAAACCCACCACAGCACCCCAAGTTTAAGTAAAGCAAACTGACTGTGCCTGTGATGTTCATGCACGCAGGACAGGGGCAGTGGGAGAGGGCTGCAGAGGAGTTTCACCTCTCCCTCAGTCCTCAAGGGCCTTTGCAATGTGCATGGAATTCTCTCTCTGCCTGTGCTTCTAAGGGCTACATCCTCTCAACCAGTCAGAGCTTTGGCTTTCTCACCCATGAAATGGAGATAGATGTCCCCCACCTATCTCACATGGTGCAATGACAAAATGATATAATGTAATACTGACAACACTCTAAAAGTACGTGTTTCACATGTGCTGGGCATCTGGCTGACATCTTTCCATGAATTATGGTCACGTGCTTTCACCACAGTTTAGTGAATTAGCTATTTTTATTTAAAAAATTTAAAAACAGATACATCCAGCTCCTCTGTCCACCAAAGCTTAAAAATGTTATCTAACTTCCTCAAGGTTACATGGCTAGCCAGTTGCAGAGTTGAGCTTCATTTTATTCTACAAATATATTTTTAGTGCTGTCCATGTGCAGGCAAGTGCTGGTCTAGTGCAGTAGATGTGGAAGTGAGTAAGACAGACAAGATCCTGCTCTCATGAAGTTTAGAGTGTTCACATGGTAGTGAGAAGATAAAACTATGCGTGAATATGAAAAGTGTCAGACAGCAAAAGGAAATATGAAAATAAAATGGGGTGCCATTAATAGTGTGTAACACCCCTAACCTGATATAGGGTACCTGTAAAAATGACAATAAACATCACTTTAAATGTAGATGTATCATAAGCAGTCCCTATGAAATGAGGATATAGAACTCTCCTGAATTTAGTTTAACATCATAGTGAAGATCCTATTCCATTACTTAACCTTTCTAAGTTTTGCCAATAGAATACAGAAAATTGCTATTTAGAGCTGTTCTAAGGATTAAACCAGATAACATACAAAAAGTGCTTAACAAGTACCTAGCTATATTATGGTCCCCCTACCTCTGTCTGTAGGGTAATCTAGGCTTGATGAAGATACATCCACACGTGTACCTGGCAGAAGATGATGGCCTGCCCAATGGTGATGCTGCCATAAATGTTACACAGGGCTTGGTACTTGTCTTTCCTGTTCTCACACAACACGTAATACTGCCGAATGTTGTTCAGGGTGAGCTCCTCTTTGCGTAACTTGATAACATTAGGGTCAGGAATGATTCGCTCAGCAAACTGCCACACAGAGTCCTCAAAGGTTGCTGAAAAGAGGAGCATCTGGCATTCGGAGGATAGAGCTCTGTGAAAGAGGAGGGAAGGCTGTCACCCAATTGCCAACCCATCACTTTCCTTTAGGCACTTCATGCCACTGCCATCTGCTGCTCCACCCACCTAATCCATGTGAGGTGCTGCCTGCAATGACCAGCTATGCCTTCATGCAGACAGTCAAGTATCCTGACCCTTCTTGTCACCCCACACTTGGAAATATATGTAAATGAAATGTGGAGCTCAGAGCAAAGTTGAGGCATATATTCTGGAGAGTTTGAAGTTTCTCATGCCAATTTCTTCCATAGGAGAGGCAGTCTCATGCAGCCAAGCAGGGATAATCTAGATGCTCTCTATGGTTATAATCTCACACAAAGATGAATGGGGATGAAGGAAAAAGAGGCGAGTCATTTGATGACAGGCATTGTCTATTCCATGATATGGGAGGGGAAAAACAGCTATAACTAACTTAATGTGAACTGAGAAGAACCTAGATATAAATAAAAGGGGAGCAAAAGGGAAAGGTGCAGCAATCAAAATGTACACTAAACCCATAATGAATACAGGGCTAACTTATATAAAGTTCAAAAACAGGTTAAATCAATCCATGACCCTGGCAACCAGGAGAGGTTAATTCTGGGGAAAAGAGAGGGACTTTGATAGGAAAGGGGCTATGTAGGAATTCTGGGGTGCTGGTAAATATGATCTGGGCTGTGACATGAGGCTGGCCTCTTGTGATAACTCACTCAGCAGTATCCTTATGATTCATGTATTTTTCTGTACATATTTCATGTATCAACAAAAAAGTCAGTTGTTTAAATGAGAGAAACCAGAGAGAAATCAGTTCTTTCAAGAAGAATTCAGAACACTTAGAAGAATAAACTGCTAGTGCTAAAAGGGAGTGAAAGAGATCATATGGTCCACTAATTCCCAAACACTATTTTAAACCTGGAGTCTCGGCAATCAACAACAGAATGATAGATTTCTGGTCAACTATGGCAGACTATCTACATGTGTTATCTTCTCAGCTGCCCACATCCAACTAATAGGACCATAAAGAAATAAAAAGAGGGCCGGGCTTGGTGGCTCAGCCTGTAATCCCAGCACTTTGGGAGGCCGAGGAGAGTAGATTGCCTGAGCCTGCGGGTTTGAGACCCACCTGGGCAACTTGGTGAGACCTTGTCTCTACAATAAATCAAAAAATAGCCGGGTGTAGTAGCACATGCCTGTAGTTTTAGCTAATTGGAAGGCTGAGGCAGAAGGATTGCTGGAGCCCAGCAGGTCAAGGCTGCTGCTGGAGGGTACCACTGCACCCCTGTCTGGCCTACCGAATTATATTCCAACACAAAAAAAAAAAAAAAAAAAAAAGAAAGAAAGAAAAAGAGATTAATCCACAAAAGACAGATTTATTCTGTGCAGAAATTTCAGACCTGGGGTACCAGTCTCAGTAGAAGGTGTTCCTCTAAAGAGGAGAAGAGAAACTGGCAGACAAGTATTTTTATATATTTTTAGAAGATAAAAAGGGGATAGAAAAATGGGAAAGTGGATGAAGCTGCAACATGAATGCTGCAGAATGAAGTGTTGATGAAAATACAGCTAACTATTTTCTCAGAACCACTGAGAGGTCTGAGACCCTCCTACAAGCTCTAGGGACCAGAGAATTAGGGAGAAAGAATTGAAAACAGAGTTCATGTCAGAAAACACTAGGAAAATTCTGCATTTGCATGCTGGGGCCTCTTAGTCATCTGCTATATCACGATATATATATATAGATATATATAGATATATTTTTTCATCTGGAGAAAGATGGTACAAGGATTGATATTGCAAGGCCTGAGCCATTTCACTACACAGAAAAAATTGATACAAATTTTATAAGAAAAGGAAATCATGGGCTGTTCTGCACAACACATTTAATTTTTAAGATTTAGTATAAAAATGTAAAATACCTCATTAATTTTTATATTGATTACTTGAAATTATATTTTGATACAAAGGGTTAATTATATAGTAACTTTCTTTTGAATGTGGCTACTAGAAAATTTATAATTACACATATGGCTTGCATTACATTTCTATTAAACATCACTGGTCTAAGCTTTTTTAAGCAAAAGGAAGGAAAACTGAACAATGGAGGCTGAACAACCAACACAAATGCTCTAATTATTACTTAATATTCTCTTTAGTAGAAAATAAAAAGGGACTTTCATAGAAAGCCTTTTTGGCTACAAAATTTTCCCTGGCATTATGAATCTCTCATTTGCTGTTATATATAAACATACCAGCTTACTAGTAAGAGGATGGCAAGAAGGGAATCTCCCTTGATCTCTGCCTATGCCATAAGAGATAAGATAGACAAGTGGGACCTCATTAAACTGACAAGTTTCTGCAAAGCCAAAGAAACCATCAAGAGAGCAGGGAGACAGCCGACAGACTGGGAAAAAATATTTGCCAACTCCATGTCTGACAAAGGCCTAACATCAAGGATCTACAAAGAACTCAAATGTGCTGAAAAGAAAAAAACAAACAGCCCCATTACAAAGTGGGCAAAAGATATGAATAGACACTTCTCAAAAGAAGACATACGAGCATCCAACAGATACATGAAAAAATGTTCAGCTTCACTAGTCATCAAGGAGATGCAAATTAAAACTACACTGAGATACCACCTGACTCTAATCAGAGTGGCCATCATTAACTCAAAAAATAACAGATGCTGGAGAGGATGTGGTGAAAAGGGAACACTTTACCCTGCTCCAAATTATTTTAAATAGGAAGGCTGGCAGGAAATATGTATAAGAAACAGCTGGATCCATCTACTTTAGATAACTAAGCACCTACAAGCAGAAGACTAG
>CAUYQG010133999.1:0-29848 GCA_963574415.1 Tarsius wallacei | reverse complement strand
CTTAATGCTTTTCTTGGGGGCATTACTTTTAACAAAAATGGCTCAAGTTGTTTGGCCAAGCTGAAAACTGTGA
This sequence comes from Tarsius wallacei, assembly GCA_963574415.1. Taxonomy (NCBI): domain Eukaryota; kingdom Metazoa; phylum Chordata; class Mammalia; order Primates; family Tarsiidae; genus Tarsius; species Tarsius wallacei. The sequence goes on along the minus strand of CAUYQG010133999.1, from coordinate 29,775 downwards.
GCTTCTAGATAGATTGCTATTGCAGACTTTGTCTTTCATTACCCCCCCACACACACACACACATACACACACTCACACACAACACTATGGTTTCCTATTTCTTACTGCTGATGTTTTCTCTCTCTTTTTTTTTTAATTCGGCTCTCACTTTTTAATCAAAGTTAAAGTGCTACCGAAGTTCTAAAATTTAGCTTTCAAAACCAATATAGAGATAAAAACACATACACAGCTGGGTTGTCAAATTTCTCGAGAGGAATCTTTTATGCTCTTCAATGAAATGATGCTGACTTGTCTCTCTCTTTTTTTCTCCCACAGCTCACTGATGAAAAGTTTTGACTAATTCTAGGGACTCACATAATTGGTTATTCACTATTCATCTATTCAGTTGATAGCCTAATCAGTCCTTAAAAAATGTTGACTTACCAATCATCCTGTTATACTTACTACATACAATCTAATTATCAAAGGACATTATATATTTGAATTAAGAAACTCATTAATTCTGTTCTTGATCATGATTCCATACAAACACAATAAGCACCCAATCACACAGATTATTGGCTTTTAATTTTGGACTCCCAGCTTTCCTAAGATTTGTGTAATTTAGCTTTCAAAGCTATTAAGTAAGCATAAATCAATGACATTAAAAAGAAAACTGGAAAAAAAAGAGCAACATTTGCCATCTCCCAAAAAACAGAAGCACAAATTAAAGTCAATTAAAGTACCTGCAATGAAAATAAAGAGTAATTTTAGTTATAAATTTTAAAAACAAAGAGTTAAGATTTAAGAACATGAAATATGAGACTATTTTTTAATACGGTATATAATAAACATTGAATTTGAAACATATAATTAAATATCAGTGGAGCTTTTAGAAACAATATATCATTTGTAACATAGGGCTCATTTGTATTAATTGTGAAAAATAAATGAGTATGCAAAAGCAGAACAAATATTTTCTTTAGCTGTTTACCCACAATGAAGGTCAATCTACATATGTTGAAACAGTTTCACTTGTACCAATGTTCTCTAAAAACATTTGACATAAACAGCCATTTAAAAATAAAATTTAAGCATAAAACAACAGACAGCAGTGCCTTATGTGTTTAAAGCAATGAAACAAGAAGAAAAAAAAATCCTACACCCAAGAGGTTAATTTCCTCACTCAAAATACTTAATTTGATTTTATTTGAAAAGTGCTTCAGTGAAAGTAATTCTCCCTGACTGGGTATCTTGAATGGAAGAAGAAAGAGAAAAAAATAGGAAGTATTATAAAATAGTAGGTGTTTGTCAGTACTGGAGTCAGGACATTGCTTGTATCTCACACACTTCTGTCATATTATACGCCAGCCATACTCCTCTGGTTATGGTTCACTGAAAGCACCACATCACTCCATGTCTCAAGGACTTTTACGTTCTAGTTTATTAATCTACCTTTCCCCAGATTTCTTTTTTCTTTTTGAATAGTTAGCATCGTCTAATGCACACATGAGCTTCGTCTTTTATATTAACGTTTTCCAGAGCTACTGAGCATTTAATTACTCCTTCCTCTAAAGTATTTCTCACCCTACACTTTAATGTTTGGTTTATGTGCCCATCTTTCTCACTAGGTTATGATCTTTTTGGTAGCAGTTTCCATGCCTTTTCAATTGCCTACCTCTAGACTCATTTAGCAATATCTATCAAAAAATTGTTACACAAGAGAACCTCTATGTGATTTTCACTTACATTTGACATCTCAGAACACCCAGGACAGACCCACAAGACTAGTGATTCAATGACTCCTTATATCCTTTGCTAACATATTTGATTTATGGAAACTATAGGTTTTCATATCAAGCAAATAAAAATTCTGACTTTGGACTGCTAATTTTTATTTCTAATATTGTGTTATAGGTGTGAAAACTAACAACTAAAATTAATGTAAAAGTTATATGTTCCTCTTCAACAGAAGAATAACAGGAGGAGTCATTGTATTCTAGTCTTTTTCTAGGCCCCTTCAAATGTATTCTGTCTTTGTGATGATCTTGCTCATTTATTCAGCATATTATTAATAACTTTTCCTCTAATCCTGCCACTGTCTTAGGCACTTCTGTTATATGTACAAGATATATAGCGTCCTTGCTTTAATTCTCAACACAACGTGATTCCAAGAATGTGTTTTAGGGTTCATAAAAACATTAGCTACGTGAAAGATGAATGCCATTGTCATAGATTTTATGAAAAGTATGTCAATTTCTCCTAGACAAAAATATACTTTGAAACTCTGAACTAAGTAACATCAAGCATATCAATTGAATCCTTATTACATTGTGTATGTGTAATAGCTGTGGGTGGTACAATTAAAGCAAGGTGTGTTTGAGACAGTCCTATTTTATGTCTTTTTGGTTTAATTTGTATTAACAATGCCCTATTTTGTCCTGGCTTGGAATATAAAGTATATGAGCATGCCAATTAAAAATGATATGTGGACCAGTTTGCCAGTTAAAAGGAAAGAACCAAATATTGAATAGGGAAACTAAGGCATTGCAAATGCTAAAAAATACAGCAACACAGAGAATTTAATATGATTCTTTTGAACATATGGCTGCTTCCTAAAATAGAAGAAGGAAGCTAGAGTAAGTAATCTTGTTCCTTTCTTTCCTTTCTTGGGAATGAAGTGATCTTCCACCTGACCCATCCACCTGTATGCTCCGTCTGAGTCAGACAGTGCATATTAGTGATTAAAGCATGGGATTAGCACCAGGGGGGTCTGGGTTTAAATCTGAGTAAATTAAAATAAATAGTTTATGGCTGTGTGACCTTAGTTAACCATTCTAGGCCTTATTTTCTCATCTGCAAGTTGAGAATGATAGCATCTTCCTTATAAAACTGCCCATTGATAGAATTCCATAAATGAGAGATGACATCATTATAATAGTCATAGGCATTGCCATTATTGTTTGTCACTATCATCTCATTTCCTCCAACATTTCCCGAAAATGTTTTACCAATTATCCCCTCTTCTTTCTAAATCAACTATTTTCCCCTCATATACGACTTTTTGGTTCCTTTCAACCTAAGCCCAAAACAAAAACAAATGGGTGGGGGGGATGACACAATTACAATGGACTCTCGTCATTCTCTATGATCAGCAAAATAACTTCAGAAGAGAGTCTTCTTTTATTTTCTTCTCCTTTTTCTCAATTTTCTACACAGTAAAATTTGATTTTCAAATTTTCTCCTACGTTAAACAGTGTATGTCCACTGTCTGAATGCAGCCTCTTAGATATGACACCTTTATACAATGGACAACCTGAATAGTGGAACAGGGTGACTCTAATGTTCTCCGTGGACTGGGCCTATCATTCCATCCATTTTACTTACCACCCGCTGCCTTTAAATTTATGTTCTAGTATTACTGAGCTGCCTGTGAAATCAACTCTTATACCACAATTTAACAGTCCCATGTCTTCACTCATGCCTTCCCTCCTTTAGCAATTCCCACTCTCTCTCCTTGGTATACTTACATAACTTCCTGGTTAAGCCCAGGAAGCATCTGTTCTAGAAAACTCCTTTGAAGCTCACATACATGAATTCCCAGACACTTGACAAAGAAGACAATTCCTCAGTTTCTTGTGTTTCCTTGCATCTTGTTTATATTTCTGCATGATGTTTATTTCTTGTATTTATTTCTTATTTTAGAGTGATGGGGAACAGGTGAGGATTTACTACATAAGTAAGTTGCATGCAGGCAAAGTTTGGGCTTGTAGCTGGCCATCTTACCTTGTTAATTTAAAATGATCTGTTCATGTGTGCCTCCCCAAATTAGTTTTATGATATTCAAGTAGTGTAAATGTCCTAGTTATTGTTACATTCTAGGCCCTAGCACGATTATTGCCACAATGTAGGTGCTGAATCAAATGTGATGTAGGCTGAACACAGTGGCTCAAGCCTGTAATCCCAGCACTTTGGGAGGCCGAGGCAAGAGGAATGCCTGAGCTCAGGAGTTCAAGACCAGCCCAGGTAACTTGGTGAGACCTCAGCTCTACAATAACAAATAAATAAATAAATAATGATCCAGGTATGGTAGCACACACCTGTAGTTCCAGCAACTTGGAAGGCTGAGGCAGAAGGATCGCCTGAGCCCAGCAGGTCAAGGTTGTGATGTCTTGAGCATGCCACTTCTCTCCAGTCTGGGCAACAGAGAGAGACTCCTACTCTAAAAAAAAAAAAAAAAAAGTGATGCTACAGACTAGAGAGAGTAAGGAATGATACTTTAAGTCCAGTTACTTTGAAAATTGAGCTCAATTGATGAGTACTAAATGGCAAACAATTGAATTAATTGTGGCATTAGCAAGACCATTAATAATGGATACATGCTTTTATCCTTTATTTGGAAATTATTTAAAAAGAGAAACATAACATACAAATAGAAAAACTGCACAAATCTCAATTTGTACATCTTGACAAATTGCCACAAGTAAGTAAACCCATGTACTCAGCTCACAGATGAGGATATCACTAGCAACATGGCAGCCTCCTTCTTGCCTGCTACCTGTCTTTTTCTCCAAAAGTAACCATTCTTTTGATAGCACAAGAGTTTTATTTTGACTTCTTAACTTTATATACATTGAATCATATCGTATATATGATTCTGTGTCTGGCTGCCTTCACTCAACATCGTATATGTGAGATGCAGCCAGGTTTTGGTCTAATCATCCTAACAGCTATACAGAATTTCACCGCACGATCATGCCACAATTTATCCACTCTGCTCTTGATGGCAATTTTGTTTGTTGCTAATCTTTGGCTATTATGAATAGGACTGCTATGAATATTCTGGTATTTGTCTTTTGACAAATATATATTCCTCTTTCCAGTGAGTATGTTCCCAGGATTGAATTGCTGGATTAGAAAGTATTCATATGTTGAGATTTAGTAAATGCCACCAAACCATTTTCCAAAGCAGTAGTACAAACTTACACCCCTACCAGCAGTAAATGAGAGTCACAGTGTCTCCATATACTCGCAAACCCCTACGATTGTCACTTAATTTTTAAAAATAAACATATTTTATTGTATTTTGAAATATTATTTACATATTATAAAATATTATTCATATTTGAGTTTTAGATTCTCCACAAAATTGAGTGGAAAGTAGAGATGATCCACTTACCTTCTGCCCCTATATGTGAACAGACTCTTCCACTATCAAAATTCTGCACCAGAGTGGTACGTTTGTTACAAATAGTGTTTTCAGTTACATTTTAATGTATCCATTCTGGTGTGCATATTTCTCACTTGCTTAATTTGAACTTTTCTGATGATTGTGTTAAGTATCCATTTTATTTGTTTGGTGGTCATTTGAATATCTTCTTTTGTGACATACTTGTCCAAGCCTTTGGTTTAAATTGTTACTTGGGTGATGTTTTCTCCATATTGATTTGAAGAAATTATTTGTATCATCCGGAGATGAATACTTTTTGGGTAAATGTATTGAAAATATTTTCTCCAACTTTGATATATTCATTTTATAATCTAAAACATCTGGATTATCTGTGAGCTATTTCTATTATATGTGCTTTTTATTTGTTTTCCTTATCATCTGTTCCTGCTTTCTGGCATGGCTAATAATTCTTTATTGAATGCTGTATACTATGTATAAAAATATAATGACACTGGATGGTTATCTTCCTCTAGGGAAGGCTTGATTTTCTTCTGAATAGTAGATAGTAAATGAGCAGATCACTTTGATTTTGGAAAAGCTGGTCTATTTCTGTTTTGCCTTTTTCTCTTGGAGAATAGCTCTTCTGGGATTTTAATGGAATGCCTGGGGTGTTTACCAGGACTTTCTCCCTCGGCAGGCCTTCTACTCCAATTTTTGTTTCCCCAGCACCATGAAACGGGTAAATTACCTGTTTACATGTTTAGCCTCTTAGCAGTTGTTCTCTGCTTGGTTTCTCTGTGTTTCATCCCAACCATGTGCCACCTAGGAATATTGATTTGAGAGAAAATTGCAGGCAGACTTTTGGCTCACTTTTTACTTGTACTCTTTTCCTAGGGACTTGTCTTCTTAAATCCTGGCTATTTGGTATCCCTATACTAATTATTAATCTCCCTACCTCAATGAAACAGCTGTAATTTCTAGGGCCTTCCATTCTGTTCAGTCTCTATGTCTCATGCAGCAGATAGGCAGATATTCAAAGGAAAAATGTGAAGAAAACGTGGGACTCTTCTTATTACATTCAGGTCACCTTCGTGACAATTAAGAAGGTGAACTACCCCTAATGTGTGTGCACATTAAGGGCAAAGAAAGTAAAAATGCATGAAAGAAAGGACTTGATGTGTTTAAAACTGAAGCAAAATATAAGTGAAATATTTCCCCCTAGTGTGACCTTTTCTCAACTCAGCCTGCTAAACTAACTCCATTATTTAAGACTCACTCAAATGCTGCTTCTTCGATGATTTCCTTCCAGATCCTACCAGTCAGTGTTGAGTATTCTATTCTCTTTGTCTATTATTATTCTACTTATAGACTTAGGGCATAAGAGTGAAATTCCTCAAGGGACACATGCCCCACACCTCTTTTATCAAATATTCCATTCCCTAGAACATAGACCTCTCTTCCCAAACAACCCCAGAACCATTCCAGGACTTGTGTAGGCCTCTCATCTGAATCTGTACCAAAAGAGGAGTGGAAACACCCATTAGAGTGAGTGAACGGTTGTAGGTAGGGTTGACAGGTTAAAAACAGGATGCCCAGTTAAATTCAAATTTCAAATTCACAACAAAATATTGCATAGGATATATTTATACTAAAAAAATGTATTTTGTACTTTACATTCATATTTAACAGGGAATCCTATTGTTGTTGTTGTTGTTGTTGTTATTTGCTAAATCTGTCAATCTACTTGCAATATCAGCAATGATTGGTTTGTAAGATAAGCTGTCTACTGTAGGCATTCAATACCCCTCTATTAAATTGAGATAGGGATAGATTGAGAAAGGGATGCAAAGAAAAGTAAGCCAAGCCTGGAGCCATGACACAAGGGCAGAAGAGTCAGGAGACACGGGTATAAGCTCTCCCTGAGTACCCATGGTCTGATTGAAAGAAGTCTGAGTAGTCTAACCTTGAATCTGCTCTTACAGGTTGTTACAGAAATATGTCTGTCAAGATAAGAGGCTGGGCCATAATTAACTTTGGCTTGATTTATAAATTGTAGGCATATTTAGTCTAGGCATATGGTATGTGAGTCTCAAACTGTACTTTTACCTAGACCCTGGAAATGTTGGGGCAAGGCTGTTGCCTCTTAATTATAGGAATTAATCTATATTAACTTGTGTGATAGTTAATCTGTATATTCAATTCAGTTTTGGTTACTCAATTATATGGCTCCATTAAGAGCCTGCAGGGTAGAAACTGACACTTCATTCTGTTTGCTGAGATGCCAGGCATTTTATACATGAGGATAGTGAAGACAGAAAAGTGAAACAGCTGAGCACACCTATCAAGTGTTAACCCCCTGATTCTACATGAAGGAGGCAAAGCAGGTCTAGAGGAATTTCATACATCACTGCTGTGCCTCATTTATCTTATCTGCAAAATAGGAATAATCAAAAGGATCACCTCATTTGTTATCAAAGAGATTAAGCAAGTAAAAAAATGTGCAATGAGAAAGTTGTTGGAACTGATTGAGCAGAAGACAAATGTTAGTTATTTTTAAGTCTCTGGCCTTAGGGAGTAATGTAAACCTCCTGCTGGGAGAGTCCTGATGTACCATTCAGCTCCTATAATCAAAACATATCAATAATTCAAATCCTCTGTTGTTCTTTTCCATGTCTCTTTTTCTCTTTTGGGGAACTCTGGAATTCCATTATCTGTATGTCTTAAAATCACTGTTGTGTTCACCAACACCTCAACTACATATATATCTATCTATATATATATGTATATGTGTGTGTGTGTGTGTGTGTGTGTGTGTGTGTGTGTGTTTGGTTTTCACTTCTAGAGAGAGAATTGCCTGAAAGCAAGTTAGAGGCACAAAGTATCCTAGCAAGAGAAGACAAGGAAGTTTGAAAAGTTTGAGGAGTGTGACAAGGGAGTTTGAAAATAGAAAATATGTCGGCTTTACAGAAAAATCTCTTGTTACTCCAGGCTGTGTTCTTGCTTATAATAACCATACATGGATATCTTGATGGGCTTCTTTATACTTTGACTACAGCAGATTTCTAAATAGATAAAACACTTATTTAAAGGGACAAACGGAAGTTATTCTTTAATAATTCTCAAAAAAACACGGGTAAAAATCATGGGGTGACTTTTTTCTGCCAGGGTCTGAGCTGCCTCAGTTGGCTGGTGTCTAGAGAAACTCAAACCTTATTCTTATCTAGTTTTCTGTCAATCAGGTGGGCTCTTTGACCCTGACAACTGTCTACCAAATTCCCCATGGCTGTAACTGTTTTGCAGATTTCAGTTATTCTGAGAAAACTATCCATGGGGATTTTTTTCTTTTCTGAATGCTGCTGCCCTTCTCAAGCCCAGCACTATGTTATATGTCAAGCAATGGGAACAGACAATTAAAGAGTGTAAACAACTGTCTTTGCCCTCAAGGACCTTATGGTCTAATTGAAGACTCAAATTATTTATACCTGTGAACAATTTCCACTAATTTCCACTAAAAAAATGAGGTTCTATATAGTCAGTGTTCAGTGTCAGACAATAGTGTAGAAAGTAATAGTTGATAATGATAGTGATACATAACAACGTCTAGTATCTGAGCATTTATGACATTCCAAGAACTATCCTAAGCATTTTCATGTGTCATTGCAAAGGAAGGTATATTAGTTTCCCAGGGTTACCATAACAAATGACCACAAACGGGGTGGCTTAAAACAACAAAACTGTATTTTCTCATGGTTCTGGAGAGTAGATACCTGAAATCAAGAAGTTGACAAGGACATGCTACTGAAAGTTCTAGGAAAGAATCCTTTGACCCTTCCCACACTCTGGTGGCTCCCACAATCCCGAGTGTTCTTGATTTTTAGCTATGTCACTCCAATCTCTGCCTTTGTCATTGCATGGCCTTTTACCTGTGTCTTTGTGTCCTCTCCTCCTCACATAAGGATAAAATTTGCAAGGGTACTAGTCAACCCTCTACAGAAGGTCAGACTGAACCTAATTAGGACAAAAATTATCATAACATTTATAAAAATATGGGTCTTAAGACATGTCTGTGGGTAGAGGAGAGCTTGGACATCCATCCACCAAGTATTTATTGAAAAAATACTCTGCGTCAGTCACTGTGTCAAGAGCCAAGGTAGATTTAACACAATCTATTTTGGTATTTATTAGGCATAGCTTTATAGAAATGAAAGGACAAATATATAGAGGCTTAAACAATATAGAAATTTATTTTTCTCTTTCTTTAAGTAAAAAAGTTTCAAACGTAGGCTGCCCAAAACAGGTTAGTGGCTCTACAATCCCATCCTTGCACCTGCCTCTTGGGGCTGTCATATTTAGTGATGGAACACTCTAGAATGGCTTGGAGGGGCTCCAGTAATCTAGCAGCAAGTATGAGTGGGAAATATACGAGTCACTCCCCTGAACTAAATCAATTGTCTTAGAAGATTTTCCCATAGCACAACCCTTTTATAAATTAGTCACATGGCACACGTAACTACAGTAAAAATTGGGCTTTATAGCAATTCCTGGAAAACAACAGCCACAACAACAAAAACCCCACTAGATTTCTGTTCTTAAGCAATAGGAGAATGGATGCTAGCACTCTGCTTCTGATTCTCAGTCCTGACCTCAAAAAACTCAAAGTCCATTTAGGAAAGAAACTAAGTTAATAGATGTGTTGGTTTTCTATTGTTGCTTTAACAAATTATACAAATGTAATGCCTCAAAACAACATAAAGTAATTATTTTGTAGTTCTGGGGGGTTGAATTCTAAAATAGGCATCGCTGGTCTAAAATCAAGATGTCAGCAGGACTGCTGTACTTCTGAAGGCTCTTGGGGAAAATTTGTCTCATTTGGTTTTTAGCTTCTAGAAGCTGCCTGCATTCCTTGCCTCATGACTCCCTTCCTTCATTTTTGAAGCCAGCAAGGTCGCATCTCTCTAACTATTTGTTGATCATCTCATCTTCATCTGACTCTGAGCTCAGCTGGAAAAGATTCTTCTCTTTTAAGACCCTATGATTAGGTTACCTTCACCTGGATAATTCAGGATAATCTTTGTCTCAAGGGCCTTAGCATAATCACATCTGCAAAGTTCCTTCTGTCATGTAAGATAATATGTACACAGGTTTGAGAATTTCAATCATGAACATCTTAGGGGTGGGGGACTGTTTCAGACTACCAAAAGGGACAATTAAAATCTCCTATGAGTGTAATAATAAAGTAAGCATGGGTAGGCACACAGGAACAAAGAAAAAGTCAACATTTATCAATAAGCATGATTCTTTTAGGGGTGGGGAATGTTGCATGCACAAAACACAGGCTTCATATAAGGGTTCAGAAAAATTCATACTTGTAGGAAGTTAAATATCAGGTCTAGGTATTGGATTAACTTGTACACAATGGGAAAGTATAAGTAATTCTTGGTTGAAGGAGTAACTTGACAAAACTAGTGATTTAGAAAGAAAAATGGGCTAAACTGAGTAGGAAAAAGAACAGTTAACAGATTAAGAGGCTACTACAGGGATTTATGTTTAAATGAGAAGATTTTCAATTAGACTAGAGATGTATACAAAAGAAGGCTTCTTTGTGAAGGAGATAATAGATAAGAAAAGTGAAGGCAAATCGAAATTGATTCTGAGGTTTTAGATGCCAGTGAAAGGGAGAATGGCATAGGGAAATAGTTCACAAGGTAGGAAAAGCAACTTCATATATCAAGCAAATCTTTTATTTTAGTGAAATTAATCTGTCTACTATGTCTTATATTAAAGGGCAGTAAGATATGCTTATATGAAAAAACACAATCTTCTTTATCTTGCATCTAAATACTGGAGAATAGTTATAATAACTTACATATTTGGTGAGTTATTTGGGTTTATTTGGCTTAAAGTATTAAGCTCTCCCCATTTTTTCCCCTTCAAGATTAGCTTTTCTATTAGCAAAACTAGTATCTCAAGGTCTAGTGAGTAGACATAGCCATGAACATAAAGAAACCCTCATTAGATACACATGAAAAAATCCAAGGAAAGCTATAAATAACACTAAATTTGCCTATAAGATATGATAATACATGAGGTGGAATAATTATCTAGGCTACTATTAAAATAGTTTATTATATTAATTACAGCATATTTTTAGAAAATCAAATGCCAGGAGTATTTATGCCAGGGGCAAACCATAGTTTTTTTGTTTGTTTTTTTGAGTTGGAATCTCACTCTGTTGCCCAGACTGGAGTGCAGTGGCCACTCCTGGCCACCGCGGCCTCGACCTGCTGTGCTCCAGCGATCCTTCCGCCTCAGCCTTCCAAGTAGCTGGAACTACAGGCGTGCGCTACCACGCCCGGCTAATTTTTGATTATTGTAGAGATGAGGTCTTGCCAAGTTGCCCAGGTGGGTCTCGAACCCACGGGCTCAGGCAATCCACTCACCTCAGCCTCCCAAGGTGCGGGATTACAGGCTGAGCCACCGAGCCCAGCTAAACCATAGTTTTTTCAATTTGGTAAGATCTTGAGACAAATTACTCACATTAAATTACACTTTGTGAAACCTATACATTATTTGTTACATTTCCAGAGATAATTTTAGTATAATCAAACTTTGGGGTATATCAGACTTTAAAGTTCATGTGAGCTTCCGGACACAAAATATTTAAGGGAACATGTCTAAGAAAAGTAGACACTCAAAGTGATTCTCCTGTAACCTCTCTACTTTCCCAGTTTCACAGGTGATGAGCTCACACCTTTGTCATTGGAGGGGCCCATGGTAGTGCATAGGAACACTGTAGTTTAAAGCCAAAAAGGATCTGAGATGTTTATAGTGCAGAGGGAGGGAGCAGAATGCCTAGAGAAGGAAAAATTGAGTCACCAAACACCTAGGCATGTTAGTGCGACATCTATCAAGAACTTCTAAAACAATTGAGCAGGAACTGGCATGGAACCAAAGTTGGTTTACAAATAGAGGTCATAAAGCACTGGAATCTGACCTATCACCTTTAATATAAAGTCATTTATAGTTTCAAGCTAATGAACTATGAGAACATTAAATATTTGTACACACACATGACGACACACACACACATACACACATACACACATGATAAGTGGCAACAAAATTTGAATTATATCTTTAAGGAATGCCACCTATGATCCTTTGAATGTGTAAGCCAAACTCTTCTTAGCCAACTGCCAAATAAGCTGGGCTTCCTTCCCATTGTAAAGTGAAGGTTCTCCAGGTCAGACATTTCTGCTTCAAATATCAGCTTCTCTATTAGAACCATAAATTTGGGCAAGCTACTAAAATTTCCTAAATCTCAGTGTTTTTATTTTTTAAATAAAGATAATAATAATAATAGTTCCTCACAGAGTTTTATGAGGATTTAAAGAGCTAATTCATTGGAAACACTCAGTAGAGGCTTGAAAGACACTATTCAAAAAATGGCAAAAAATATAATAAAAAATTATGGCATAAAATCTTAAGACAAGGTTTACCAAAAGAGATTACCTATCCCACCTCATAAAAGAGGGAGACACATGAGACACATAGAGGCAAGAAGAGAGACAGAGACATAAAGAGAAACACAAAAATAGAATAAAACACATTTCTGTTTTCAAATTGTTGTATTATTTTATTCAACTCTGTCCCCAGCTAGAAGCCCTAGCATTCTAACAGTTCACCACCAAGCTGACAGCTGGGAGACTGCAGATTTGGCGCTCCGAGAAAAATGTTTTTGCTGTCAGTATAAATGAATATTTGCCAGCTGATGTCTGTGGCAGCCCTTTTGCGGGGGCGTACAGAGGTAAATATTGGTTTTACCTTCTAAAATCAGCAGTTTTAATTATAAACCAGTAGTCCACATATTTTAAATGAGTAGATTAATTAATTAATTATAAGGCCTAATTAAAAGTCAAGCTACCCATTAGTTTAAATAGCTATCATATGAACTCTTAATTTATTAGAGCTGAGAAATTCTAACAGGGCTTTTTTTTTTTTTTAAGTTACAGTGAAATTACTAATTATCACCTGAGGGCAGATTATCCATTCTGGCTCTTAAACATTAGAACATTTGCCACTGGTCACGAAGAGGAGAGTGAACATCTTATTCTTATATTGGTGTCACATTCTGGATTCAATATCCTCCCAGTGTTGAAAACCACCTAATCTCATTACAATAAATCACTTTGATTTTTAATTAATCACTAGAAAATAGGTATCTTATGATCAATGAACTATTCCAAAAAGTGAGGCCAAGGTCTTTTATCTTTGCTATAATAAAGAAACACTTTCATCTGAGAGCCAAAAGCCATGCTACAAAGAGTTTGGAGAGACTCATCAGCTAACAAGTAGTAGAATACACAATATAGAGGCATAGATTGAGGATTGAGAGCTGGTAAGAATCTCAAAACATTGCACAATACAGTTCCTTGCCTTCAAGGAATAAATCATCAAAGATTTTAGAAAATTAGGTTGATCATGTAGGGTTGCTCCTTCTGTGTTCTAGAGGAATGAACTTTAATGAACCATGGGCACAGTTATTTTCAAGAGCCAGGAAGGATGGAAAGTTAAGAGACGAAAATAGTGCAGGACTTTCAATTCCTTCCATCAAGAAGGAACATCAAGATATTTTTCCTGATTCAGAAAAAGTGGAGTTATCTTGTGGTAGTACGTTGGATGATCAAGATCTACTATATATATACTGACAGTGGTGGGAAACTATGGGGGAGGGAGGGTGATGGGATTAATGGTGATAAGTATCTGTCTGGGGATGGGGAGATACCTCTTATCATCAAGGGTGCCTGAATGAAGCATTTTTGTATGCCTAACCCCTAACTGTACCCCATAATACCATAATAAAAATTTTTTTTTTAAAGTGGAATTATAAAAGAACCCATTATATTTTTATTGCCACTCCAACATCCAACCACACATTTTTTTCAAGTTAGTGCTCTAGTCACCCCTGTCTGGTTGGTTAACTATACATTCCTGTTATCCAGAGGTCATTCTTGTTTATACCTGTTATTGCTGAATAAATATTAATGGTGCCCTTTTTCACTCTCAAGTTTGTACTTGTTTGAAAAATAAATTATATGTCATTCCTAATTTTAGAAGTCTTCATTTTTATAGTCTTGACGAAGGGGAAACTTTTAGTCTCAGTGCCTTCTCACCTCCTGGTGCCTCCTTCTATGACTACATTAAAACAGAGATGGACAAGAAATGCAAGCATTGATGATCAGACACTGCCAGAACTTTGAATCTTGCATGAGTGACAAAAGTTGGAAAATCCAACTGATCAGATTTATCACAGTCAGTGTGAAGAAGCATGAGATCTTAGTGGTGCTAAGCTATGGCCTTGACTATAATTCTGACAGCTTACCCACTAGTCCTGCTTATCCTCTAGAATGCTACTGCCTGTTATTCACATCTGATAATCCAGATGTAAGTTCCGAATGATCCTATTTTTACCCAATTGCATCCACACCTCAATCTTTACCCCCTTTTTTGTCTTAAAATGGTTTATATTGTTACAGAGTAGAACCTATAGTTGCAGTTTGCTATCAGAAGTCAAGAAAAAATTAGCACCAAAACAGGAAGCTAAGCAAGCAGAGAATAAATGCAAGACTTATCCTCATAGAGCTAACATTCTATTGGAAGAAACAAATAATAATGCATATAATAAGTAATTCATTTATTATATTAAAGGAGATAAGTGCTTTAAAAAGTGGAGAAATAGAAGACAGGAAGAGAGAACAAGAAGGAAGAAAGGGAGGAAAGAAGAAATGAAGGGAAGAGAGGAAGTAAGGGAGAAAGGAAGGGATATAGGGAGGGTAAAAAGCAGAGAAATGAAGATTGAAAGTAGGATAGAGTTATACTTGGGTGGTCTGTGTGGTTCTTATTGAATAACATTGCATCTTTGCGTGAATGCAAAATAGCAGTTCCTTCCAAATATAAACAATGTCTTAATTATCATCACATATACTTTAATCTATCTCAGGGACTTTCTCAGTAGCACTATAAATTTGGGGACATTTTTAATATTTCTAGATAAGATTACATTTGAAAATCTCTTAATATCAGCTACCTTAATAAATTTAAAATAAAATTGATTTAATCAATAAATGTCTATTTATGAAAGCACGAGATGCTTAAAATGGAGCAACACCTCATATTTTTATTTTCAATTAAAATTATTTCTATTATACATTGATGGTGTCTTGGGGGTGTGGGGAGCTGAAAAGAGTTATACCGGGAACCTCTCTGAAAAAAATTACTTGTACTTCTAATTCAACATTTTGAATAGTTTGTTTTTACATGTTTAATGAAGCATAATTGACATACAAAAACTGGACATATTTAAGGTATACTGTTTTGAGTTTTTGACATAGGTATATAACTGTAAAACTATTACCAAATGCAGAATGATTAACTTATCTATAATCCCCTAAAGTTTCCACATCTTCCTTTAATCACTCATCCATCCCTTTATTCCACTCCCTCCCATCAGGAAGAAATCACTGATTTGCTATTAGTTTACAGATTCGTTTACATATTTTAGAATTTTATTTAAATGGAATCATACAATATGGGCTCTCACCTTTTTAAATAGTTTTGTTGAGGTAATATGATATACAATAAACCGCTTAAGTTTAATGTGGTAATGTATTTTGCCTTGCTTCTTTCACTCAGTATGATTATTTTGAAATTTACTTATGTTCATAAACAGATCAATAATTTGTTCTTTTTTGTTAGTGTTATTTAATTGTGTGGATATACCAAATTTTGTTTACCTGTTTTATTCCCCTCTGACACTTCAGTTGCTTCAAGTTTGTGACTATTGAAGATGCTATGAAAATTTCTGTACAAGTTTTTTTGTGAATACACATTTTTATGAATACTTAGCATTGTGCTAGTTGTTATGCTATGGGTGTATGATTTACTTTTGAAAAAACTGCCAAAATGGATCCCAAAATAATTGTATTAGTTTATATTTCCACCAACAACATATTTGAGATCCATTTCCTGCATATCCTTGCCAAAATTTGGTAGTTTCAGTCTTTTTAAATTTTAGCCATTCTAGTGAATCTGTAATGACATTTCATTGTGGCACTGATTTTCATTTCTCAATGGCTAAAATAATTGAGCATTTTTTCATGTCCTTATTTGTCTTTGTACATTTCCATTAGTGAAGCATCTGCCCACTTTTTCTTTGTTTGTTTTTAATTAGTTTATTTTTTTCCACATTATTGAGTTTTGAAAGTGTTTTTTTATTTTATTTTAGGTACAGTCTTTTTTCAGATGTGCATTGGACATATTTTTCTCCCAGTCTGTGGTTTTCATTTTCTTTTTTATAAACAAGTGTCCTTTGAATAACAAAAGTTTTTCATTTTGATATGTAATTTATTATTTTTCACCTTCATAATTTATGATGTTTGTGTTCTACTTAATAAATATTGGCCTCACATAGTATCACAATGCTTTTCTCTTGTATTCTAGAAGTTTTATAGTTATGCCTCTAACATTTTGGTTTGAACTATTTGGAATTACTTTTTGTATATAGTTTGAGATAAAGGTTTACTTTTTTTTTTTAATCATATGGCTATCTAATAGTTTCAGCAGTACTTGTTGAAGAGATTGTGCCTTCCCCATTAACTTGTCTTGGCAGTGCTATTGAAAATAAATTGACCATATATGTGAGGTTCTATTTCAGGACCTCTTTCCTAGACCATTGGTCTTTATCTTTAAACTTATGCCACACTACTTTGACCTTTGTAGCTTTATAACAAGTGTTGAAATCAGGTAATATAAATTCTGTGACTTTTTAAAATTGCTTTTTAAAATTTTAGACTTTTTGTATTTTCATATAACTTTAAAAGTTAGCTTTTCAATGGCCACAAAATCTGCTGACATTCTGCTTGAGGTTGTCTTAAATCTATAAATTACTTTATGAAGTAGTCACAGTTTAATAACACTGAATCTTAAAATCAATGAACATAGTATACCTTTGTATTTATTTAGGTCTCTGTTAATTTCTTTCAGCAGTGTTCAGTAGTTTTCAATGTATAGATCTTGATCTTACTTGTCACACTTTTCCTATGTATTTCATAATTTTGACACTATTTTTGATTTTTTAAAATTTCAATTTCCAATTATTATTTGAGCAAATATATACAATTTATTTTATTTGTAATTGGCAGACTCCAAAATGGCTTCAAATGATTTAAAGTTTGTATAACTTTGCATATCAGCTGCTTATAGTGTTTCAATTTGGGAAAATAAATGTGATGTCACTTTCAAGATTATATTTTAAAAGGACTATGACTTCCTTCCCCCTTACTCATTCTGTCTTACTCTCTTTTGGAGGCTTTACAGTGAGAAAAACCAGTTGCCATATTTTAAGCTACACTATGAAGAAATTCCCATGGCAAGGAAAAAGAAAGGGGTGGGAGAATTGTAGATAACATCCAGAAAGAAATAGAAATCTTCAGTGCCATAGTTCATAAGAATTTTAATCATCCACATCAACCACATGAAAATTTGGGGGATTCAGCCTACAACCTGAGACCCAGAGGCAATCTCTGCACCCTTCTGGGATCAACCATCACTGACCCAGAAAGGAAACTTCAGGAGCAGGCATTGAGAGACAGATGTCTTACCCTCATGCTGGATTAGGCACAGACATATCTGATCTGAGTGGCAGACTTGGTAGCAACAGTAGCAGCAGAGAAGTTGGTGTGAGTCTGAATCTGACTCACCCTCCTCCCCCAGTGGTCCATGGCGCATCTGACGCACACTGAGAGCAACCTGATCAGCTTATGCTGAGAGTGGTGGAGAGGGGCTGAAGACTGGCATCTACTCCCTACTGCAGTGGCATCCAAAAGTGGTGGTGGTACGTGGGACCTGTCAGTAAAAAGAAAAAATAAAAATAAAAAAGGAAAGGAATTTGAAGTTTCAGAACCACACTTGTGTGACCACAGAGAAAGCACCTTTTTTTCTGTTTTTGTTTATGGTTTTGTATTTGTTTTGTATGGGGGGTTTTTTGTTGTCTTTTTTTATTTTTCATTTTTCTGTCTGCATATGGATTTTTCAAAGATGAAGGCATCATCAGATTTTTTTGTTTGTAAGCTTGTTTGTTGTTTTTGTTTTTCTTTGTTTCTTTGTGTATTCATTAGTTGATATGCCTGTCTGTTTTTCTCTTTCTTCTTCTCTATCTTCATCTTCCTTTCATCCCTCTTCATCCTTTTCCCATTCTTTCCCATTTTCTTATCTCATTTTTCTTTCAGAGGGCATACATATACTTCCAGCTCATGGACAGATTGTAAGGTGGAGGGAAGTGGGTTTCAGGAGGACCACACATCAGTCAGTGAATACTGTATCTGCAGATAACTTCTGAACCACATCTCCTCCAACACACCTTAATCAAATCTCAAAACTACAAAAAGCACAGCCCCCCATCCCCATTCCTGCTTCAAAATTGAACAGATCCAGAGGATCTACCTAAGAATACAGGATTGAGCAAACACAAATTAAAACAATTCCCCATCACTGAGCAATGGAATTAAAGAAGGGGGGGAAAAGGGGAAGAAAACCATCACAAATGAAAAATAACTAAAGGAAAAACACAGCTACCATCCAGACTCCTGGGAAGACAGCACCTGAGAATACAGACTTTGGAACTCAAACAATGAAGATCCCCTAGAATGACTGGTCTCAAACCACAAACCCAGATAGCAAGATATTAATAGAGAGAATGAACAGAAATGAGGAGAGACGAGAGGAAAGAATGAAGGAGTTGATAACTGAGATGGTGACAATAAAGCATACAGTAAACAAAATAAATAACAAATTGACTAGCATGGAAAGCAGAATTACCAAAACAGAAGAAAAAATCTCAGAGCTTGAGGTCCAAAATATGGAAATAATCCAAACTGTTAAAAACCATAGAGAAGAAGCATTAAAAGATGTAACAACGCCGCCAAGAGAAGTGTGATTATAGCAAGAGGCCAAACTGTACTTAATTGGCATTCCTGAGGCAGATAGTAAAACGGAGATCACTCTGGAACAAACATTCCATGAAATTATCCAAGAAAACTTCCCTCATCTCATCAGGGATATGACTATTCAAACACAAGAAAGTCAGAAAACCCCTGCAAGACGTCAAACAGAAGACTAACTCCTAGACACACAGTAATTTGTTTACACAGAGTAGGTATAAAATACAAAAATCCTAAAGATAACAAGACTACTGGGGAGGACCAATTAGAATAGCAGCAGACTTATCTACAGAAGCACAACAGGCCAGAAGAGACTGGAGTCTAATCTTCAATGTTTTTAAAGACAAACAATTCCAACCAAGAATTTTCTACCTAGCTAAGCTAAGCTTCATCAGCAATAGAGAATTAAAATCCTTTCCAGACAGTCAATCCCTAAGAGTTTATGCCACCTCCAGATCAGTTCTACAAGAGAAACTTAAGAAAGTATTAGGCACAGAAGAAAGGAAAAAAAAAGAATGGTCACGCACTTCCCAAGAATGCAGGAAAGAGATTGAAAACACACACATGTGTCAACCCAAAATGCTAAAGAAAACAAACAACAAATAAACAAACAAACAATAAACTCTATAAAAGTCTCATGGAAGAGATAAATTCTCATATCTCAATAATTAACCTGACCATGAATGGACTAAATGAATCTGAAAAATATAGAATGGCAAACTGTATTTCAAAAAATTATACAACAATATGCTGTCTCCAGGAATCTCATCTCACTAGAATGGACAATAATAGACTCAAAGTTAGAGGATGGAAAACAAAATTTCAGGAGAACAAAACACAAAAGAAAGCAGGAATTGCAATCTTAATATCAGACAAAATATCTTTAAAGCTATGAAAAAATGTAAAAAGATATGGAAGGTCACTACATAATGATAAAAGGTTCAATTCATCAACAAGAAATTTCCATCCTAAACATATATGCATCCATCATAGGAGCACCAACTTTTATAAAGCAGCTTATAGGTAAACTGAAAAAAGATATTGACTCTAACACTATCATAGCTGGGGATTTAAATACCCCACTAACATTCCTAGATAGATCATTCAGGCAAAAAATTAACAAGGAATACCTCAATTTGATGCTTGACCAAATGGACTTAATAGATACCTCCAGAACACTCTACCCAGCAACCACAGAATATGCATTCTATTCATCACTACATGGAATGTACTCCAAGATTGACCACATCTTTGACCATAAATCAAGTACAAACAAATTCCATAAGCTCAAAGTACTGCCATGCACCTTCACAGACCACAGTGGAATAAAAATCAATATCAACAACAACAGATCTCCCCCCAAATTCACAAAGACATGAACACAAAACTGCATGATGCTGAACAATTCCTGGGTCAACACAGAAATCAAAGCAGAAATCAAAAGATTTCTGGAAACAAATGAAAATATAGTTATATCTTACCAAAACCTCTGGGATGCCATGAAAACAGTACTGAGGGGAAATTCATTTCTTTACAAATACACATAATGAGAATGAAAGATCACAAGTTAACAGTCTAACAAACCATATAAGGGAGCTGAAACGATAGGACCACTAAAACCCTAACTTCAACAGAAGAATGCAGATCACCAAAGTAAAAGTCAAATTATAGGACATAGAAGACAAATTTATCATAGAAAAAAATCACCAAAACAAAAAACTAATTTTTTGAAAGGATAAACAAGATTGATGAACCCTTGAACAGACTAACCAAGAAAAAGAGAGAAAAGGCCCAAATAAACACAAGAAGAAATGAAAAAGATCAAATCATAATGGACCCCAAAGAAACACAAAAAATTATCAGAGATTACTATATGCACCTGTATAGAAACAAACTTGAAAAACCTAAATAAAATGGAGGATTTTCTGACATCACACAATCTCCCAAGGTTGAAACAAAAAGAAACTGAGACATTAAACAGATCAATAACAACCCAGGAAATCAAATCTATTATAAAACTACCTACATAAAAAAAAAAAAAAAAAATCTTGCTCCAGAAAGCTTTCCAGAGGAGTTCTACAAAACATACTAGGAGGACTTGATACCAATCCTATTGAAAGTATTCCAAGCAATCAAGAAAGACAGAACTATCCCCAAATCATGTTGTGAAGCTAACTTCACACTGATAACCAAACCGGGTAAAGATCCAACAAAGAAAAAGAACTACAGGTCAATATCCCTGATGAATGTAGATGCAAAAATACTCCATAAGATTCTAGCAAATCAGATCCAACAACACATCCTTAGGATGCAGGGCTGGTTCAACATCTGCAAGATCAAAAATGTAATTAAATATATCAACAGATGTAAAAATAGGAATCACATGAATATATCATTAGAAACAGAAAAACTTTTGATAAAATCCAGCATCACTTCTTGGTAAAAACTCTTGAACACCTAGTCATAGAGGGAACATACTTCAAAATAGTAAGAGCTATCTACAATAAACCCACAGTCAACATATTGCTAAATGTGTTGAAATTGAAAGCATTTCTTCTGAAAACCAGAATAAGACAAGGCTGCCCACTTTCACCTTTCCTGTTCAACATAGCTAAAGCAATCAGATAAGAGAAGGAAATCAGGGGTATTCAAATAGGACAAGAGGACATCAAGTTACTCCTCTTTGCTGTTGATATGATTTTATACCTTGAAAATCCAAGAGAATCTGTCAGAAACCTTTCACTGATAAAGGACTTTGTCAAAGTCTCAGGTTACAAAATCAACATATAAAAGACAGTCTCATTCTTATACACCACCAACAAACAGACAGAGATTCAAATAAAAAGCAAAATTCCATTCACAATAGCCATACACACACACACACACACAAAATGAAATACCTCTGCAACTTCCTAACCAGAAAAGTGAAGACCTTTACAAAAAAAACATTGCTTAAAGAAATCAAAGATGACACAAACAAATGGAAAAAATATTCCATGCTCATGGATGGGAAGAATCAATATTGTTAAGATGTCCATCCTACCCAAGTCAATCTACACATTTAACTCAACATCCATTAAATTACCACCATCATTCTTCTCAGACCTAGAAACAACAATACAGAATTTTGTATGGAAACTTAAACTGCCATGAATAGCCAAAGCAATTCTCAGCAAAAGAAACAAAGTGAGAGGTATCACACTTTCAGACTTTAAACTTTATTATAAGGCTTCAATAGTCAAAACAGTCTGGTATTGGTGCAAGAATAGATATATAGACCAATGAAACAGGATACAGATTCTGGAAGTAAAACCTCAATTTCTCAACCAACTCATCTTCGACAAGGCTTTCACTAACAACATCTGGAGACAGGAGAACTTATTCAGTAAATGGTGCTGGAAAAACTGGGTGACCATATTTAGAAGACTAAAACAAGACACTTACCAATCACCATACACAAAAATCAACTCTATGTGAATATGTATCAAAGACCTAAAAGTAAGACCTCAAGCTATAAGAACCTTAGAAAATGCAGGAGACATCATTATGCAAATTGGAACTGGCAACCAATTCCTGATCAAACCTCCAAATGCCCATGCCATAAGAGATAAGACAGTCAAGTGGGACCTCATCAAACTGAAAAGCTTCTGCAAAGCAAAAGACTCAAGAGAGCAGAGAGTTAAAAATATTTGCCAGCTGTATATCTGACAAAGGCCTGGCATCTAGGATCTGCAAGGAACTCAAACGTGCCAAAAAGAAAAATAACAAACAGCCCTGTTAAAAAGTGGGAAAAAGATATGAATAAATACTTCTCAAAATATGACAAACAAGCAGTCAACAGATACATGAGAAATGCCCAGTCTCATTAATCACCAAATAAATAAAACTACACTGAGATACTGCCTAACTCCTGTCAGTATGGCCATCATTAATAACTCAAAAAACAACAGATGCTGGAGAGTATATAAGGAAAAGGGAACACCACTACACTGTTGGTGGGATTGTAAACTAGTACAACCTCTGTGGAATACAGTGTGGTGATTCCTAAAAGATCTAAACATTGACTTTCCATACAACCCAGCAATCCCTTTTCTGGGAATATACCCCAAGGAACTCAAATCACTCTATGAAAAAAATACCTGCACATGCACATGAATTGCACCATTCTTCAAAATAGAAAAACATGGAAACAGCCCTGCTGCCCATCAAAAGTGACCTGGATAAAAAAAAAAAAAAATAGTGATATGTACACATAATGGAATATTACATAGCCATCAAGAAGGACAATATTATGAACTTCGCAGCAACTTGGATAGATTTAGAGTCTATAATACTCAGTATCACAGAAACAAAGAACTGAGTACCACATGTTCTCACTCATAAGTGGACCCTGAACAATTATTATAGTACTATAAAAAAGTAGTGGGCAACTGCCAGGGAAGGGTGTGGGGGCGGGACATTTCATTAATAAGGGTACCTAATCTCAAATTAAGTGAAGTGGGGACCAAAGTTTGACCCAAACTTTACCTGTACAATGACCATTTATATATCTCACCCTGAATTGTACCCTACATCCTTTAAAAAAATGTTAGAAAGCAAATACCCTTCATCAAAGGTTTCAGATGAGATCACAGTATAGGCCAACAGCTTGAGTTCACCCTTGTGAAGAGAATGTGAGGAAAAGATTCTAGGCCTTACCCAGATTTCTAACTCACTAAAAGTTCATTTTATCTGTTTTTTTATTTCTGTATTTAAACAATTTTATTATGATGTGCTTTGCTATATTTATTATAAGCCTCTCCCTGAATGTAATAGCAGGTATTCATACTTGAAATTTAATACAGAGAGTTCTCTATACCATCAATTCAAGTCTATAATCTAGAATATAACTCAAATTAACATGAAAGAAAAAGGAACCACGTGTATTTTCATGTTTAGTATGGCCAACATTAAAATGCTAGCATCATTAGATTAGAAATGAAGGTAAACTACACATGGTCCTCTCATTTTACAGATTAAAAAAACTGAAGTCCAAGAATGATTAAGCAATTTATTTTAAATCCCATTGCAATTTAATAGCAGAATGGAAACAGCTTATTTACCTGTTGGTTACTGGTTAGTGACTCAGAATCTCTAGGCCAGAATCTGCCTCCCTAGCCTGGTTGCTGAATGTGGATACAGAATCAGTTGTGATTAGCAGAATTCCACCTGGGTTTTTCTCACCTTCCCTTTTGTTTCACAAAAGCAATTTCACAGCTCCAAGAATATAGAAAGTCAAAGATTTAGCATGTTCTAGGTTTTTGTCATAATAATACATTGGCTCCATGCCTTCTACATTCTTCCTCTCTGGCTTGAACTTGATTGTGGCATAAATTTCAGTTAAATCAGTGCCTCATCTTTTGAGCCTGACCCATGCTGTGCTGCCAAGCTGCAGGTTGACTTTTACTTAATCATTGTCTTGGTTCTAACCTTAAGTGTGCATCAGACACAAATACTTTTCAACACTTCTGCCTCAAGTTGATTTCTTATTAGGGATGCAATGTGCAGTTCTGTTCATAAAATTTGACCTGTGAGGAAGGTGGTTAAAAAAAATCTTCCCATAAAGTTCTATAATTTGCTGTGGGAAGCTGCTTCTGAAAATTCACTAAAACTGTGAAGTCATGAGATAAGCTTTAATATTCCCTCCCCCCCATAATCAAGTTTTTAAAAATA
Source organism: Tarsius wallacei (assembly GCA_963574415.1). Lineage (NCBI taxonomy): Eukaryota > Metazoa > Chordata > Mammalia > Primates > Tarsiidae > Tarsius > Tarsius wallacei. Next base: position 4,917 of record CAUYQG010133999.1, on the reverse strand, counting down.
CCTCTTTACTCATAAAGAATAGCTATTTTTAAAAATCCAAAAATTTCTATGAAACTACAAAATACACCGAATAGCCAAAGCAATTATGAGCAAAAAGAGCAAAGCTGGAGGCATCATACCACCAGATTTCAAAATATACTACAAAATGATAGTTACCAAAACAGCAAGTTATTGGCATTAAAAAAAAACCATATAGACCAAATGAACAGAATATAGAACACAAAAATTAATCCATGTGTGTACTGTCAATTGATTTTTGACAAAGGTGCCAAGAACATTCATTGATGAAAAGATGGTTTCTTCAATAAATAGTTCTAGGAAAACTGGATATCCAAATGTAGAAAAAATGAAACTGGACCCCACCACTCACCACTCACTGATTAACTTAGAATGGATTAAAAACCTAAATATAAGATCAACAACATTAAAACTACTAGAAGAAAACAGGGGAAATATCTTACTTACTACTTTGGCCTGGGAAAGATGTTATGAATAAAGAACTTCTGAACATCAAAGAAAACAATCAACAGTGAAAAGACAATCTGACTAGCTCCAGGCTCTGCCTCACCACTATAGCAGGAGAGACTGCTGGCTCCAGATTTTGCTTCACCACTGCAGCACCTGACTGGACACTGGCAGCAAGGGTTGCAGAGAGAGCCCAAAGGCAGAGTCCCATCAGAGAATATGAAAAAGTCATCCCACCACCATCTTGAAAATGAAGCAACAAAGTGCTCTGACTTGCTCACCATGGAGCAACAGATTCGATCACTGTGACTGGTGGATCAGCTACTCAGGGGTTGATTGTGACCCAAAGGGAATATCCTGAAAGCACAAACTTGAGAGGGACCTGATGAGTGCTGAGTCTCAGGCACTCCACCCCCTACCCTAATCCAGTCACAGGACAAAGGGTGTGGACAGAACTCCAAAGAGATCAGTGGTGAGCCCAGGACTGACTCAACCACCCTCCCTCCTCCCCAGCAATCCTCTGAACATCAGACCCACAGGGTTGAGGTATGACTGAGAGGGACAAACCCAGGTAGAACTTGGACATCTGTTGCAATAGGAGAACTCCATTCCAGGATAGGCCTGGCTGGAGCATGTGTCATGAGTACATACCTGGGGAAGAGAATCCTGCACCTCCCCATGAGAGGAAATCTCCCTGACCATACAAGAGTGGGAGGGAAGGACTGTAGTCATACCCACCCACATTTCTCCTCCTTCCCTGCTCCAGACACAGGGAGAGAGTGAAAGAGGTAGAAACTCTGCAGGAAATGGCAGAGCAGAGAAGAGGAACAATTATAAAACCTGCCACAAAAGGGCAGGGTTTTTTTTTTTAATTTTCAATTTTTTTTTAATTTTTGCCATTTTGTTTATTAGTTCACATGTTTTTAAAAGTAGTTTTCTTTTATACATGAATGGGTATGTGAGGGTTTGATCTGAATTCCCCCCTTTTTTCTCTTTTCTTTTTTTTAATTTTTCTTTCTTCTTTTGTTTTTTGTTTTCTGTTTATGTGTGCATGTGAATGATTGATTGTTCATTGTTAAGTTTTTTCTTTTTATTGTTGGTTTGTTTTTGTTATTTCATTCTTTTCTCTTTTTTCTTTTTCTTTTTTAGTTTAAGGAGTGTGTGAATGTATGTGTGAGGATTCAATCTGAATTCCTTGTTCTTTTTCTTTTCTGGTCTATCTCTTTTTCATCTCCATTCATTTTGTCATAGGGGTGTGTGTGTGTGTGTTTAGTCTTCCTGTTTTTGTTGCTGTTGTGGTTTGTTTTGTTTTACTTTGTTGTTACTCCAGTTGGCTTGGAGGGTGTGTGTATAACTGTGTGTGTGTGTGTTCAATTGTTTTTGCTTTGGTTTCTGCTTTCATTGTTCTGTTTTTTTTTCTGTTTTTAATTCTTATCCATCTTATTTCATTCTATTTTTCTCTGTTCTCCTCATTGCTGTTACTGTATCTTGGACTCAGGTGGTACACACACATACCCATTACATCATCATGTAGAGTGGTGGTGGGGAGTAGGTTTCAGGGAACACACACCACAATCAGTGAACATTGTAATTTACAAGTAATTTCTGAATTCTAGCTCCCCATCCCCTACTTTATTTGACTTTCAAAACTACAAGAGGCAGCAAGCCTTCCCACCCACAATACGGTTTCAAAATAGAAAGAATACAGAACCCAGATCAGGAAATAATAGAGGGCTGAGCAAACATCAGAAGGGAAAGCCTCTCTCATTGACACTGAATAACAAAACTAAAAAAAAGTGCAAGGGATCTATCATAAAAAAAGGAAAAACCAATGGAAGACCACAGGTAGTTTCAGGTGTAGCAAAGAGAAAACACCTGAAAACTCAGACCTGCCCAAACAATGGAAGTCACCAACAGATGGCCCCAGAATACAACAGAAATTAGAGAATGGATGGAAAGAGTGAGTAAGACTCAAAAAAGACAAGATGCAACACTGAAAGAACTTGTAACAGAAATTTTTGGCAATAAAAAATTTCATCCAGGAAATAATCACAAGATAACAAGCATGAAAAGTAAATTAATCTAGCAGAAGAAAGAATCTCAGAACTTGAAGACTAGAACATGGAATTAACCCAATTCATGTAAAGAAAACTCAGAAAGAAAGAATACATTCTTCTGGGATACCAATCAGGCATAGGTTATATCAAGAGGCTGAACCTATGCCTGATTGGTATCCCAGAAGAAGAAAGGAAAATGGAGAAGACCTTGGAGCAAGTATTCCAGGAGGCAATTTAAGAAAACTTTCCCCATCTCACCAGAGATGTGACCAGTCAAGCACAAGAGAAACAGAGAACCCCCACAAGACATCAAATGAGAAGATCAAACCCTAGACACATAGTAATTCATCTACATAAAGTAGGCACAAAAGAAAAAATTCTAAAGGCAGCAAGAGAGAAAGGCCAGACTACGTACTGGGGAAAACCAATCAGAATAGCAGCAGACCTATTGTCAGAAACATTACAATCAAGAAGGGACTGGAGTTCAATAATCAAAGTCCTCAAAGATAAACAATTTCAACTAAGAATTTCCTACTCAATTAAGTTCAGCTTCATCAGTGATGGAGAATTAAAATCCTTCTCAGACATCCAATCCCTAAGAGATTATGCAGCTTTCAGGCCAGCTCTACAGCAGACAGTTAAAAAGGTATTAAACACTGAAGAAAGAAAGAAAGAAAGAAAGAAAGAAAGAAAGAAAGAAAGAAAGAAAGAAAGAAAGAAAGGGAATGACCACATACTTCCCAAGAGAACTGCAGAGCAGAAAATCAACAGAGAATACATTGTAACAACAAACTTGAACACACACACATACATCAACCCCAAAGCCAAAAGAAAACAAGCAAAGAAAAAAACTTTATAAGAACCTCATAACAGGAATAAACAATCACATCTCAATAATCAGTCTGAATGTAAATTGACTAAAGGCACCACTGAAAAAACACAGAATGGAAAGTTGGATAGGAAACATGACCCAATTATTTGCTGCATTCAGAAAACTCATCTCACCCAAGGTATGCACACAGACTCAAAGTTAAAGGATGGAAAATGAATTTCTAGGCAAATGGATCACAAAAGAAGGCAGGGGTTGTGGTCTTAATATCAGACAAAACAAACTTTAAGTTATCAAAAATTTAAAAAGATACAAAAGGACACTATGTAATGATAAAAGGTTTGAGCCATCAACAAGAAATACCCACCCTAAACATATATGCACCCAACACAGGAGCACCAACATTTACAAAGCAACTACTAAGTAAACTAAAAAGACATATTGACTCCAACACTATTATAGCAGGGGACTTAAATACCCCACTAAAAGCCCAAGATAGATCATTGAGGCAAAAAAATCAACAGGGAGATCTAGAACCTAAACTTGACACTCGACCACATGGACTAATAGACACCCACAGATTATTCCACCCAACAACCACAGAATATACATTCTACTCATCACCACATGGAAGATACTCCAAGAGCGATCACATCCTTGGCCATAAATCAAGCATAAACAAATTTCCCATAAGGTTGAAATATTGCCATGCATCTTCTCACACTACAGTGGAATAACAATAAATATCAACACCAACAAATTTCCTCAAAGCCCACAAAGACATGGAAACTAACCAGCATGATGCTGAACAACTACTGGATCAACACTGAAATCAAAGGAGGAATTAAAAGATTCCTGGAAACAAATAAAAATGAAGACGTAGCTTATCAAAACCTCTGGGATGCCATGAAAACAGTTCTAAGAAGAAAATTTATATTGTTAAGAGCATACATCAAGAAAATAAAAGTTCACAAGTTGAGAGCCTAACAAATCACCTAGAGGAGCTAGAAAGAGAAGACCACCAAAACCGTAACTTTAGCAGATGAACTCAAATCACAAAAATAAGAGCCCAAATATGGGACATAGAAGACAAAAATATCAACAACAACAACAAAAAAAATCAACAAAACAAAAAGCTGGATCTTTGAAAGAATTAACAAGATTGATGGACCCCTAACCAGAATGACCAAGAAAAAGAGAGAGAAAGACCAAATAAACACAATCAGAAATACAAAAGATCAAATCACAACTGACCTAGAAGAAATACAAAAATTATCAGCGATTACTATATACACACATATGGAAATAAACTTGGTAACCTAAATGAAATGGAGGACTTTCTGACATCACACACCCTTTCCAGGTTGAAACAAGAAGACATTGAGACCCTAAATAAACCAATAACAACCCAGGAAATTGACTCTGTCATTAAAAAAAGCTACCTACAAAAAAAAAGCCCTGGATCAGATGACTTTCCAGCAGAATTCTATAAAATGTACACGGAGGAGCTGATTCTAATTCTACTGAAAGTATTCCAGGCAATTGAGAAAGATGGATTTTTTCCCA
>CAUYQG010133993.1:0-11878 GCA_963574415.1 Tarsius wallacei | reverse complement strand
GTGACAGCTCCCGGCCACCGCAGCCTCGACCTGCTGGGCTCCGGCGATCCTTCCGCCTCAGCCTTCCGAGTAGCCGGAACTACAGGCGTGCGCTACCACGCCCGGCTAATTTTTTTTTGATTTATTGTAGAGATGAGGTTTTGCCTGCCCAGGTGGGTCTCGAACCTGTGGGCTCAGGCATTCCACTCACCTCAGCCTCCCAAGGCGCGGGATTACAGGCTGAGCCACCGAGCCCGGCTTGGGGGGACTTTTCTTAAATGATCTCATGAAAGGCTTGTTCCAGTGTGGACTCTGTCTCTCTTTCTGCTTCTGGAAGACCGATTAATCTTAGGTTCGGTCTCTTGAAGTAATCGCTCATCTCTTGAAGGTTTTGTTCTGCCTTTTTGACATTGCTTTCTGTGTTGTTAACAGTTTGGATTAGTTCTATATTTTGCTCCTCAAGCTCTGAGATTCTTTCTTCTGCTTGGGTAATTCTGCTTTCCATGTTTGTCATTCTGTTATTTATTTTATTCACAGTATTCTTTAATGCTGTTATCTCAGTTATCAGCTCCTTTGTAGTTTCTTCTTGACTCTCCTCAATTCTTTTTAATCTCTCCATTATTGTCTTGATATCGAGATTTGTAGTTTGAAACCAGTCATTTTGGGGGCTCTTCATTGTTTGTATACCGAAGTCAGTTTTTTCAGTGTCTGCCTCCCCAGGGGTCTGGGAGAGACCCATATTCTTCTTTTGGTTTTTCTTCATTTGTGTAGATTTTGCTCTCTCCTCCTTTCCTTTGAGCTGTAACCTGAGACGTCTGCTGCTTAGTTCCCAGGGGAGTGGCTTTGTCTTCTGTTTAGTGACGTTACCTTGGGAACCCAGGTGGAGACTGCTTGTAGGTGGGCGGGGCAATGCGAGTCTCTACCTGGAGAGTGGCCGAAGTGATAGGATCCCTTTTCTCTGCTCTTTGGGTCCCTGGGCAATCGACTACGATGGTCTGTGTTAGCATGATAGCGTGAGCCTCCCAGGGATCAGCTGCATGGCTGGGTGCTGCACTTGGGGCTCCAGAGCTCCAGATTTCAGAGCCCCGAAGCTCCAAAGGGCAGGCGGTGAGCGGCAAAAGTAGCCCTGTGCCTCTGCCAGCGTACTTCAGTCAGAAATGGAATCAGTCTCTCTGAGGGGTGGGTGCCCAGAGCCTCCCAGGGCGACCGGAGGCTCCGTCTGGGCTCGATGCAGCCAGGGAGGGAGCTGAGGTCCGAGACCTCCCATCCGCGAGGGAGCTGCCCAGGACACAATAGCTGGCCCTGCATGGAACTGGGGGTCCCTGAGCCTCGAACCAACGTGTCCAGCTGTGGGCTGGGGGTAGGGAACGAGGGGCAAGAGTCTTTTTGGGGAACTCACATTCGGAGAATGCCCCAGTTCCACCTATGTCGCCGCCATCTTAACCGGAACCGAATTTTTATTTATAAATCTTGTATTTTAAGCAGAGAATCAAATACTTCAGCAAATACTTTCTTGTAGATGTTATCTGATGAAGGACTGCTTATAATACTAAAATAACATTTAAAATAAAGTTTCAAGTTTGTGGGGAATGTCAACCCATATCTACCATCTAGAGATTATTTTGGCCAATACAGTTTATATATATTTTAGATAATCACCTGTTTTGCTTTTCTTAATCACTACTGCTTGTATATATCTGTAATGTACATGAAACTTTAATTTTTGTTTTTATTTTTTTTACTCCTAGACCAAACACAATTGAGCAAAAACAAATAATACACTATTTCAAACTATGCTGTCTCCAGAAAAGTATGTGTGGCTCTTTTGTGCATCTTTATACAATCTGAAAAAACATAAAATGACTTCAACTAAACCATCATATTAAGTAATCCATTAGTTTGAACACAGAATGTAGAAGGATCCCCAAAGAAGAATGGGCTTTGAGCATCTTCTATTCCAAAACGCCAAGTTTTAAATGGATGACTGGTATATTCCCTGGCTTTGCAGGAATACTATGTATTCTCCGGTTTGCCCAATATCCTCATCAAACAGTGCCTGCAGCCAAACCTCAAGCTTGTGCTATTGTTACAAAAGTACAAAACCTTACACCATAAAAAGCCCCTTCCCTGCAAAGCCAATGTAAAACCTATATAAGCTGAGACCTGACTGCGATCAGGGCCCAGCCTTTGCAACTGGAGTCCACTAGGCCGAACGCCAGCATCTAGTAATAAACACATCTTCCTGCTGATCAGCCTTGGTGTCACAGTCTCTCTGATTTGTTTTCCCGCAACAGCCCAAGCCCAGGGTTTGAGACCAGCCTGGGCGGCTTGGCAGGACCTCGTCTCTATAATAGGACAAGGCATTGGTCGGGTGTGGTGGCACTTGTCTGTGGTTCCAGCTACTTGGAAGGCTGGGGCGGGGGGATCTCCTGCGCCTGGAGGGTAGAGGCTGTGGTGGCCGTGAGAGTGCCGCTGCACTCCAGCCTGGGCAACGGAGTGAGACTCCGACTCAAAAAACAACAACAACAACAACAACAAAACTTTATTGCTAAAAATGCTAACAATCATCTGAGCCTTCAGCAAGTCATAATCTTTTTGTTGGTGGAGAGTCTTGTCTCAGTGTTGAAGGCCTTGCTGTCGATTAGGCTTAAGGGAATGTGGTGGTTGGTTTGATGTTTTATTCACCGAAACGTTCTCCAAATCAGCAATAAAGCTGTTTTGCTTTCTTATCATCCATGTGATCACTGGAGTCATGCATTTAATTTCCTCGAAAAACTTTTCTTTTGCATTCACAACTTGGCTAGCTGGCCTCGCTTTCAGCCTGTCTCAGTTTTTGACATGCCTTCCTCACTAAGCTTAGTCATTTCTAGTTTTTGATTTAAAGTGAGAGACGTGCAATTCTTTCTTTCACTAGAGCACTAGAAGCCATGGAAGGGTTACTGATTGGCCTAATTTCAGTATTGCTGTGTTTCAGGGAATAGTGAGGCTAGAGAGAGACAGAGATGGGGGAAACGGCTGGTCAGTGGACTAGTCAAAACATACATGCCGAGCATGGTGGCTTACGCCTGTGGTCCCAGTACTTTGGGGGGTGGAGACGGGAGGCTTGCCTGAGCCCAGGGGTTCGAGACCGGCCTGGGCGGCTTGGTGGGACCTTGTCTCCACAATAAAAAAAAGGAAGTTGGCTGGGCATGGTGGCGTGTGCCTGTGGTTCCAGCTGCCTGGAGGGCTGGGGCGGAAGGATTGCCCGGACTCAGGGAGTTGAGGCTGCAATGGCTGTGGGCGTGCCACTGCACTCCAGCCTGGGTGACAGAGTGAGACAGATTCCAACTTTTAAAACACATACACGCATACAAATACAACAGTTATCTATTAAGTTTGCCCTCTTATATGGGCAGAGGGTGGCACGCCAAAACAATTACATTAGTAACATCAAAGATCACTGATCACAGATCATTATAACAGATACGATCATAACGAAAAAGTTTAAAATATTGTGAGAATTACCAAAACGTAGCACAGAGACAGAAAGTGTCTTTTGCTGTTGAAAAATGCTATTGATATAGCTGCTCTGTCAGGGTTGTCACAAGCCTTCAATTTGTAAAAAATGCAATAGCTGTGAATAAAATGTGATCTGCCTGTATACCTCAAAAAAAAAAAAATTCTGAATATCATGAGACCAGATGTTTGCAGAAACTGAAATTGAAACAGATATATGAGCCACAATAGTCACTGTTTCATCATTAAATTATAACATGTTTCAGGTCTTTAAAAAAAGTTTAAGAGACTGCATTCCATGACATTGAAATTTGGTTCAAGGAGAGGATGAGAGAAAGCCAAAGAAAAACAAATACACAAACACATATTCAAGACACTTATTTTCATTTAAAATCATAATTATTCTTTTGTTAAGATTTTTTGCGATTAGATTAGAAACCTTTCTGTTATTAACAATTTGCATTTATAAACAAAAAGACACCCTAGTTGAGGTAAATAATGGTTCTTACATCAAAGTGCACAGTAGAGACCAATAGCAAAGAAAACACTAGTGTGAATGGGCCCAACTGGGAGACACCAATTACCCATTTAAGGCCCCTTGCCATAGGGAAGTTTGATGAGGGTGTTATGTAAAAAACAAAAAGAAAGCAAGATCCTTTTGGTCCATTTACAGATGGCTTACAATAGTCATGGTTGTTAGCCTGGTGCCAAAGACCAGGTGTTGTAAAAAGACATAATGAAATGAATCAATTAACATTTTTAATCACAACTGAAGGCATAAGCAATGGCACTAAACACTGACTGCTGAAGCATATATCCATACAGGCATAAACCTCTAGCATTTTTACAAGTAAATATACATTTTAGAACTTAAATTTTCACAAGACTTTTGGCTAATATTTTAAGAAAAATAAATTCACAACTGAATAATACACACATGCACAGGGAAATGCCTGGAAAGATATATACCAAGATATTAATATGAATTATCTCCGGGTACTGGAATTTCAGGGTTTTCTTTTTCTTTTTTGTGTCTATATTTTTTAATTTTCCTACCATTTACATGCATGATTGGTGATAAAAAATTTTACAAGTTATATGAACTGGAACATCTTTCAGTGATATGGAACATATTTGTAACTTTGTAACTAAAATAATACAGTGATCAAGTTGATATTTGAAATTACCATTAAAATATTAAATTAATATGACAGATGCATTATTAACTTATCTAGTATAGATTTTCCTTACTAATTTGGGTTATTGCACACTTTTCAAAATGATAATTTAAAAAAAAATCTTTAGCAGATAACCCTGAAACAGAGTTTCTCGACCTATTGACATTTCTCTGGATACTTCTTTGTTGCAGGGGGCTGTCCTGTACATTGTATGATGTTTAGCAGCATCGCTGGCTTCACCCACTAAATGCCAGTAGCACCTCCTCCTAAGTTGTGATAACCAAAAATGTCTCTAGATCTTGCAAATGTCCCTTGGGGGGCAAAATCACCCCTGGGTAAGAACTACTGGCCTAAATTAACACCAGACAAGACAATCTGTAAGCAGTTGCTTTTGCCCTAGATATCTGCATCCATTGTCCTATTGCTCAGGACAGTTGTCAGTCATAAGAAACAGAAGCTTGGTTACTGCTCTTCTAAGCATATGGTGGATAACCTTTAGATCATAATAATTAGCTGATAACTGCTTCTCTGGCAATGAAATAGCTGTTTTTCTACTTTGAACTCAGCATGGAAAAACTAGAAGACAATGTATGTTTACTATTACCAATTAAATGCCAAGTTTTTATGAAGTGTCCTGTGAGGTGGGGGAGAACAAAAAGGAAAGGGCTCCTTTAAACATGAAAGGCCATACAGCAGCAAAACAATGATCAGACCCAGCTGACATGTCACTTTGTCTTTGAAGCCTTACTTAAATCGGGCAAAATAAATGCCTCTCTCCTCTGTGTTTACAAGCACTTTGTACATATATATTTTATTTCATTATTACTATTTGTTCCTTTGACTGCCTTTCCCACTAGAACATGAGCTCCGGAGGGCAAACATTTTGATTTTTCTATCTTTTGTTGTTTGGTTCACTCATTGTTTTATTAATTCATTAAACCATTCATACATACCCTTAGTGATTAGCACTGTGCTTTACCCCATAGTAGGCTAATTACAGTGCTCAGCACTGAGGGTATGGAGATGAACACATTACAGGGTAAAAGTGCTAGGATGGAGATATGAAAGCATGCAGAAGGATTATCTAGACTAAAATGGGAGTGTCAGGGAGGGGTTCTTAGAGGAAGTGACTTGCACAAGTTGGTAGACAACTGGAAAAGGAAATGGAGAGGGGAAGAGGAAGTTAGTGTACCAGACAAAAGGAACTCAATAGGCACAATTCCAGGAAGAGTCTGACCTCCTACTTCCTTATACCAGATTGAAGGTATCTTTTCTGATAAAAGATTGATTAGTGAATGGACAAACAAATGAGGATGAAGCAGAATGAAGAAAAATTCAGCAAGCTGAGAGGGTGGCCCTAGTAGCATTAACCTTAGGCATCTCCAAGTTCAGGTTGTAATAGGCATGCTGTAATTGCAATCAATACCTTTGGTCAATCTCAAGACCCCTGGAAAATGTCAGCCTGTATACTGTACTGCTTATCTTATAACGTTCCCACTTCCTGGTGTTTGGACATAATTCAATAATAACTTATTTATGCGGAACATTTCTATAAAAATTCTATTCAAGGTATTGTTACTAGAAGTAAAGATAGTCCAATATTTTCTAGTTCTAGTTTTTACTAGACTTTAATTTTAAAAAAGGAGTCACTAAGCTGATTTTGTTAATATTTTCATCGTTAATGATTACATTATCTTAGATTTTTAAAGGGTAGAATTCAGCTTGTCATACACAATTCTAATAATTTGTTAAGAAATAATTGTGATTTTTTTAGTTTTATAATATTAATCTAAAATGTATACGTATTTTTAAACCATTCATACCAGTAGGAATTTTTATCATGTTGGGCAATTTGAGTTTTCTTTAAACTATGTATGCCATTATTATATATTCCTTTAGTTCCTTATGATATGATATTTAGCTTTTCTATACAAGGAACAATCATATCAGAAAAATAGGACATCCACTTCTGGCCCAAAGTAAACAGTCAAATAGAATACAACAGTTGATAGGTGACATCTTTTTCTAAAAAAGAATTCAATAATATCCGTATAATACAGTAAAGTCTGCTCTGTGGCACAGCTGGGGAATGAGGTATTCTGGTCAAATATTCTACTTAATAGAGTTACCATATATTTTACATGGATTGCCTATTTTCAAAGAGTTGCAATAGATCAAAATAAACCTAAGGCTATGTAGCCAGGGTGGTCCCAGCTGAGCTCAAAGAGAATTATCTGGGAGTATGTGATTAACTAGAGGGAGTTGGTGGGCCCTTAGGGCTCTATTTGCATGAAACGATTGATGCTGGCATTTTATTTATTCCTGGCTTCTAGGAAAAGGAAGATACATGCCTAGGTACCCGAATAAAAGGGAGAAAGGAGGGCAATGAAGGTGTTTATGATTTTAGGATCTCCTTCAGGTCTCTAGGACTTGAAACATTTTTTAAAGTCTCCAAGGAGAAAGGGATCAGAAGAGAAGTGAAAGGAACTGTTTTTATGAAGTGTCCTGTGAAACATGGGTACATCTGCACTGAACATAATACCATGATGGTACTTTAAGGATTGGCGACAAAACTGGAACAGTAGGAGCCTGCACCCTTGGCCCACGCAGAGACATTTTCATTGAAGGTGACCCCAAGCAGCTTTGCCAGCAAAAAGCATTTAGCAGGGGGGAGCTAAAGCTATAGCAAGACAGGACGGGCAGGAGCTTTGTCTGTTTTGTCCACTGGTATCAGGGTCTTGCAGTTTCTCAAGGTCATTTTCATAATATTAACAATCATTTTACTGGCAAAGAGGCATCAACTTATGAGGTGATTTTTGGATGATGGAATTCTAGATATCAGCCTTTACATCACTGATTAAGATACTACTTTGTTAAACAATATATTTGGTTTCTTATATAATTCTACAATTTTTATAATACTGGACTAAAGTTTTTTTTTCTTTCAATGTCAAGTGCTTTATGAACTGAAGATTTAAAAATGTGTCAAAACAACTTAATCTTTTTGGATCAAGAATTATACACACAATCTCTTTATGTAAAAATCTGCCCTCATTTCTTTAAAGGCAAGTTACATTTAACAAATGAATAACATTTTCTTTATATTATCAATTTGGTTTTTTGAGTCTAACTAAATGCAGATGCACACGTTGGTTTTCCAATTATAGTTTAGATTTAGAATGATTGAGGTCTTTTATAGAGATGAGAGTTTCTCAAAATTAAGTATCTCCATACGCCACATGGCTACACAAGGAGTTTTCAGACAAGTTTAGATTTTAAAAAAACAATCATTAAGATAGAAAGAAGACCATCCCTGATAATTAACATAAGAGTGACCTTGGTTGTCATAACTCCCATGTCACTCCAGCTATGGCAGCAATTAAGGTATAATAACAATCATTCAATAGCCTCTCATCCTTCCTCAGCTTTCAGTACTGTGCTTCCAAAGTTTCTTTCTGTTTTTTTTTTTTTTTTTTGGTAGAGACAGGGGTCTTGCTATGTTGCTCAGGCTGGTCTCGAACTCTTGGGCTCAAGTGATTCTTCTGCCTCTGCCCTGAAATGTGTTGGGATTACAGGCGTGAGCCACCACACTCAGCTTAAAGTTTCTGTCTGTTCTAAGAGGCTCAGGTCCTCTTAGGGACTTGCGGCTGTCTTGTTTTGCTGCTTCCACTTTCCAGACTTGACTTTTCCCAATCTGGGAGGAGAGTTCACTCTACGTGATTGCAGTTCATTTGGAGCTGATCATAGATGGTCTGGCCTTTAAGTAACCACCGCTCTTTTGATTTTGTAAACGCTTTTAGTTTTTTAAAGTTGATTTATTCTGAGGCCACAAGGAAGTCACAAAAGAATCTTAAGCCAGGAAAGTAAGGTTATCTTGTTTGGTTTTTTGTTTTAAATTTTATTGTGACTATAATGTGCTACATGGATTCGAAGATAAAAATGGTTAAGACAAGCAGATACAAACACCAATCAGGAGGTCATTGTTACATTCCAGCCAAGAGTGGAGGCCCAGAGATGGTGGGCTTGGAGCGAAGTGGATGGATTCAAGCGCTATCCAGGAGAGGCAGCAAGACTGAACAGTGGCATAAAACCTCATGATTACATGATATCACTTAGCCTCCAACACTTAGCCATTTTAATGTTCCTCTAAGAGCTGTTCCAAAGTTTATTTATCAAATGAACCATAGCACATACTGATTTTGTTGAGAGGAAATGTGCTAGCAAGATTAATAGTAACGGTAACATTTTCTTTTTAAGTTACGTCAATGAATCCAATAATTTTACAAAGCCTTATTCCTATATTTCTAGTATATGAGGTACAGAATGAGTACACACACACAACAAATATTTATTGAGTGCCTGGGTAACATATTGTTCTTTAAAAAAAACAAAACAAAACATACAGAAGCAGCAGGAAACTGACAGATTTAAAAGAGAAAAGAAGTATTTTCTATAATTTATTTGGGGCTATGAAAGTTATTGAAGTATAATACTTGCGGCAAACACTTTCCCAACAGCTGAAACTAATTTTTATGCTTAAGCAAGATACTGCATGGTGGTGAAACATATAAGGTTCACTGATTTTGAATATTCTATTCAAAATATCTCAAAAGAAAAAAAGACCATTTGTGCAGTCAACTATTTGAACTAGTAGAATGACTGAAGCATAAAGGAGAATAAGCAAAAAAGATGTTTAGACATTGCATAAATATGAAATTTGATTTTCTTTTTTCTAATTGTATAAATTTATTGGGTACAAGTACAATTTTGTTACATACATAGATTCTGTAGTGGTCAAGTCAGGACTTTCAGGGTATCCATCATGTGAATAGTGTACATTGTACCCATTAAGTCATTTCTCATCATCTATCCTTCTCCCACACCCTCAGTCTTCTCAGTCTCCACTGTCTATCAAGGAATTTGATTTTCTTCCACAAAATATTCCATTTAAATTTAGAGGCTTTTAATTAATCTTGCCTATATTATATGCTATTCTTTAAACTCTGGTGAAATCTTTGAGAAACTAACTATAAAGACAGTCTTAATTCTGAATTTAGAAATGTTCCTAATTACATATATCTCCATACCAATATATTGTATATTCATCTTGAATACCTTTAATCCCCTCATTAGCTGAGTAGTATGTAATATAAATTATATTAATAATAGAGTGGTAACCCATAGAGATTACCCAATTCTGCCTTCATTCATTTGAATGTGATTAATTTGAAAAAGGTCTTAATCCATAATGTCAGTCCCTTTTGTTTATTTCTGTTTGTCCCATCTGTTACAGAATATATCTTTGAGGAAGATTTTTTGGTATATGCATTTTGTTTATGCTACACATGCCAAATAGATCTCCTAAGATGAAACTCTGAGCTCATTTGGAAGTAATTTTTGGTAGCACATGAATCAGAACTTTTATTTTCTTCTCAGCACTATATTTTATTGTTTCCATCTATAGTCCAATATGCTTTTAGTGCTAAGAACCCTGAGGCCAAATACACAAAGTACTAAGAAAATGGGAACTTCTGGCTAATACGATTTTTGCCTCTCTTTCAGGGTTCTTCCCTCCCCTGGGAGAATGAAATCACTTTAAGCTTACTATGAAACAGGAACATGGTAAGCACAAATGATTGACTGAAGTTGGTGATGTTGATTTAGGAGTTTTCAGCTAAAAGGTCAGGTGTAAAAACTCTTAAACCTGCTTGTCAAAGTCTGTTCATCAAACTCCTATAGATTTTTCCAGACTGCCCAAATGTCACTTTCACTATGAAGGCTTCTCTGGCCAACACAGGCAGAGTTAGGTATTTCCTCCTTTGTATTATTATTGTACCTTAAACATATTCCTATGGCAGTACTTATCAAATATTGCAATTATTTACCTGTCTCTCTCTACTCAAGGATAAAGAGGAACTCTACTTTTTATTTCTGCATCAGAGCATTACCCAAATCAAGTTGGTTCTCAATAAATAATTGAAAGGATGGTCAGAGAATAGCTAATAATCTGCATCTGTATAGCATAGGTTTCTACATAGTGGTAAGGAAGGTAAGGAAGGCATGGCTGGAATTATCATCCATATTTAATAGACAAGGGAAGCAATGCCCAGAGAGGTTATATAACCAACCCAAGTTCACAGCAGCTAATAAGTTGAATGCCTAGTTCTCATGGCAGCAAGTTCATAAAAACTTGTGGATAGAAGTGGTAGCAATAGTGTTAAGTATGGCAAAGATGGCAATGGCTAGCCAGGACTGTATTAGGTAAGTATTTCAGATTGGTTGACACATCGTAGGATTTGGTTGCTTGTTTTGAAATTCAATCTTAAGAGGTTCTCAAGACATTAACTTAATTGTACATGAAACTGGACTTAAGAATATCAAAGTATTTACAATGCGAATTATTAAGTTAATGCATAAGTTCATAACGTTTGTTTTTTGGCATGGCAACACTGCAGTGTTGGGAGTTTGTCGTTTGTCATTTGGAGGGACAATGTTGTGCTTGTGAATGCGCCTTCTGTTTTGCAGATTTGAAGAAAGTCGGTGCTATTTGTGGACTAAAGAAGATGGAGTGCCAAGTGGAAAAATGAACGCTTACGACATATTCTTCTGTTTGAGTTTAACAGAAGAGTAAAGGCAGCAGAGGCAGCTCCAAACATTTGTGCCATGTTCGGGAAGTATGCCTGAGGCAAGAAAATGGTTTTGTCATTTCAAAGAAGGCCACTTTGACCTGAGTGATTCTCCACATTCAGGAAGACCATCAGTCTTTGATAAAGTCCTTTTAAATGCTTAAATCCATGATGATCCACATCAGTCAACCCGAGAATTGGCAAATGTGATGAACTGTTGCCAGTCAAGCATCATGTGACATTTGCACTTCATGGGCAAGCAAAAATGCTATGAACTTATGCATCAAACCAAATATATGTGACAAATTCTTTTTCTGTAATCAGAAGTCAGTAGAGAGAAAAATACATAAAATATATCCTACAAATGTATATAATACACACGACTCTGCCATCTCTGAAATTCTGACCATGACTCAGACTACTAAAGAATAAGTTCCTAGAGATCAGTACTCTAATCCTAGGTAGTTAAGTAGGTAGAAGGGAAGGAGGGAAAAATCTATAGGAGTTTGATGAACAGACTTTGACAAGCAGGTTTAAGAGTTTTTACACCTGACCTTTTAGCTGAAAACTCCTAAATCAACATCACCAACTTCAGTCAAT